>JAQHUG010000076.1:4343799-4368810 GCA_028555095.1 Dicrostonyx torquatus | reverse complement strand
CGGAACTGTCAGGGACAGACAAAGAAGATCCCCAGGGCTAACTGGTCAGCTAAACTAGCTAGTCAATGAACCACCGGTTCAGTGCAAAATCTTGTGCCAATAAAATAAAGTCAGTTGGAAATTATGTAAGATATCTGATATCAATTTATGGCTTCCACACACATATTAAAACATACATGTGGATGCATGTGCACATATACATGATTGCATATTCATGTATTCATCATTCACTCACAAAGTAAGGAATCTACATCTTTTTAAGAGCAGATAATAATACAAATGTGTAAAAGGGTACATATATTATATTAAAAAATAGTCTTCCACTCTTAGTCAAAACTAAACATAAAACTGCCTGTATTGATACAGGTACAGAGCAGGACCAGAACCTTCCTTTGGTTAAGCCTGGAAAGGGCGGTCAGTGTTAAAGCAGAGCCCCTTCTTACACTCTAGCAAGTGCACAGGCCAATAGACATCACTCCAGTTTCCTTTATCTGTGCACGTACTAGTGAGCTTTTTCTCCAGA
Source organism: Dicrostonyx torquatus (assembly GCA_028555095.1). Taxonomy (NCBI): domain Eukaryota; kingdom Metazoa; phylum Chordata; class Mammalia; order Rodentia; family Cricetidae; genus Dicrostonyx; species Dicrostonyx torquatus. The sequence continues at coordinate 4,368,287 of JAQHUG010000076.1, read as the reverse complement.
GACAAAGCTCTTCAGAATCTAATATAAAATTGACTAACCATACCAAGTTTGGACAGGTTGAAGCTGTGGGCGTTTTACACCTTTGTAAAAACAAAGGCAAGAGATGACTACATAAATGGCTTTCTCTTGACTATCCAGGACAGGACAGCCTTCCAAACACAAGTCCCAGGAGCATTGTTGCAGAGGGAGGAATGTGAACGAGAATACTACTGAGGGTCTTAGTATAGAGATACAGAAGGCTTCCAACAGGCTCCCAGGGAATACCCATATAATATGCCATCTAGAAGGGAAATGTTCTTCTACCTTCTAGAAAATGGGGTATTTCAAAGGGAAAAAGCTATAGTACAAAAAACATCTAAAAGTTTGATTTTGCTTAAATCTCGACAGGCTAGCATGTGAAGGGATGAGATAAAATTTCCATAAGAACTAAAGTGAATGAGAAAAATCTCAAGAAAAAAAAAACAGTAAAAGAACAGAGATTTCACAGACCTCAAGCAAAATGGAAGAGCGAGCTGAAAGAGAAAACGAAGGCACGTCCAACTCAAGCTGTTTAAAACTCAACAAAGCAAGGCACTTGGCTCTGCTTGATCATGAACAAAGGACCCTGGCAGCAGGCTGCATGCCATGACCTCACAAGCTCTGAGATGACTCCGTGATTCATGAGCTGAGAGTGTCTGCTGTATGTCCGCACACGGGCTGGGGGACATGTGCTGGCCCAGCAGCACGGCATCAGTGAGGACCACATGTTAGCAGCGCTGAGCATGTGTGCCCATGGCGCAGCTCTATTTTTAAAATGCAAGCTCACTACGACTTCTAATCCTACTTTAGATGTCTGCTTCATGATCCGAAGCAGTGTGTTTATTTTAATCCGTGGTGTATTTTAAAAACATGACATTATTGCAACGAAATAAAGAATGAGAAGGGAAAGATTGTATCCAGAGAGTTTTCTGATAGTTGGCTGGAACCTCTACAGAGATTAGGAACATGTCAATGACTCATATAGGCATATGTTACATGAAAAGAATAGACATGCTGGCCTCTGAAATATTGTCAAGATTTTTTTTTTTTTTTGTATTGAGTTTATGGTATGGCAGTCTAGGGTTGCCTTGGTGGCCTGACATTGGTGCTTTCTGTTCCAAGGTCATGAGAAAAGTATTACCCAGCAGGCATGACTCTTGCTTTTCTCTTTAATCCCTTACATTGGCACGGTACACTGGCACCCTGGTCACTCTTCCTGAATCTAGGTTTATCCTCCATTCTCCCCTCTACAACCACAGTGCTTTGCTTGCTTGCTGTGGTTTGAAACAGTCTCACTCGCTGTGAGCGCTGGCTGCCTTAGAACTATGTAAAGCAGCTGACCTCAGACTCATGTAAATCCACCTTCCACCTGCCTCTGCCTCCCAAGTGCTTGGGTGAAAGACATGACTAATATTTTTGAGTCACGTTCTAACGTACCCCTGGCTGACCACCAACTTGTTATGTAGCCAAGGATGACCTTGAACTCCTCATCTTCCTGCATCTACCTCCCAAAGATTGGAATTAGAGGTATGAGCCACAGAGTCTGACTTATATGGTGCCTGGGATCAAACCCATGCTCCGTTATGCATGTTAGGCAGACGCTCCACCAACTGAGACAGATCCTCCACCTTGACTCTCATGTACTTTAAAGAAATGCAAAGGTGGAAATGCAAGAGAGATGGCTTTGAGTCCAAGTGCTTGCTGACTAAGTGTGAAGACTTGAGCCTACATAAAGAAGATCATACCTGTACATACCTGTAGCACATATCTGTAACCACAGCACTCCTGTAGTGACATGGGAAAACAGGAGAATTCCCAGAAGCTCAAGGGCCAGTAAGTCTGCTGTATGCAGTGGTGAACAACTGTCTTAAGGAGGGCTAAGGCCAACAGCAGACATAGTCCTCTGACCTCCATAAGTGCACCACAGTGTGAGCGTGACCACACTCACACATATACATGTATATGACCACACTCACACATATACATCTATCTGATAGATTAGAAATCAATAAAATGAGCTCAGTATGATGATTATATAGGTCCCGATCCCAGCACTGGGGAAGCAGAGGCAGGCAGATCTCTGAGTTAGAGGGCATCCTGACCTCTAACTCAAATAAGTTCAAGGACAGCCAGACTACACAGTAAAATCCTGTCTCAAAAGTAAATAAATAAATAAGTAAAATGAACAGGCAAAAAAAAAGTACAAAGTCAAAGTCACACAGATTATCCACTGCTAGCTTGAAAGCCTGCCTCTCATGACATGTATACAACCATTCTCTGTGTGAGTCCGACCCAAGGCCACCTCCTGCCTCACACAGTCCTTCCCTGCTCACTAAGCCTCACGCTTGACTGTCACTCTCAGATTGCGATGTTTTATTGTTTGAGTGGTCTAAACAAGGACTTTTTTCTTCTTCCTCTCCAATCCCTACTCTCCAAATCCATTTCCCACTTAACACAATTACCTCAAAATTTCACATAGTTTTTTAAAAATATTTTTTTTAAAAAAAGACCTCCTGGTTCCATTTAGTGCTTCAATACGTGCCCAGGGCTAGAGCTGCCTTCTGGACCCTGGGTAGCGTCTCAGGAGCTTCAGCCTGGAAGAAAAAGACTCGTCCTCCTCCAGCAGCCATCAGTTTCCATTGTCAGCTAGGGCTGGGCTTTGGGAGTTCCATTCCAAAGTCGGCTGTAATGTTGACTGGCTGGGTCTTGCGCAGGTCTTGTGCATGCTGTCACAAGCACTGTGAGTTCCCAGCCCTGTTGTGTCTGGAAAGACTGCCTACTACCTATGAAACCGACCATTTTTCCTCACCGTCTTCTGAAGTGGTTTCTGAGCTTTAGGAGAAAGCTTGATGTCTGATACAGACATCAAGACAGAGCATTCCACAGCCCCTTATTCTCTACATCTTAACAAGAAGGTATTGTTTATTAAATCAGTTTTTCACCCTCTCTCAGCAGCCATCTCCCAACAGGTATCAGTTGTCAATAGATTCTATAGGTGGGTAATACTACCTATGTTTGCTGCTAGTTTTAGAGTCTGTGACAAACAAAAAACACTAGATGCCTTGTTCATTAGCTATCAGAGGCCGGTAAAAACTTTGTCCTATATTTCCCGCATTAGACACCATCACCCTGTCCATTCCAGTACTCTCTTCTGTTTCAGGAAATATAATTGGTCTTAATAATAAAAATCCAGAGTTAGATATTGGGGTAAATGCTGAAAGATCAGGGAGGTAAAGGAGCCAGTCACTAACGAGACATTCTACTCTTCCCTAATCCCCAGAGTGGGCAAGAACCTGTCTTCCCAAATCCTCAGACTGAGTGCCAGATTGAATACCATGAGCTCCCACCTTCCAGTTCTCTTCCTGCCCAGTCATATCCCTTCCTGTCTCCCTCCCTAGTACTGAGATTAAAGGTGTGAGCCCACCACCACCTGGCTCTGTTTCTCTTTTAGACCGGATCACTTTCATGTAGCCCAGGGTGGCCTTGATTCACCCATCTCCAGAGTGCTGGGATTAAAGTTGTGTGCCCCCACTGCCTGACTTCTACAGCTAACTAGTGTGGCTAGCTCCGTACTCTGATCTTTAGGCAAGCTTTGTTACAGCACAAACAAAATATCACCACACTTTTCCTTGATTTTGTTTTCTGTCAGTTCTGTAATTTTGTGTGACTTCTGAGTCATCCTGTCTAGACACCATCCTAAGACAGCCAGCACTCTGTTTTAGTCAGCTCACTCTCACCGGAAGCAATATTGAGCAGGTCTCTGCAGGAGTCATGGCTGGCAGGGAAGTGAACTGCAAAGAGGTGAGAAGGAAAACTCGATTCGGTTCAACTTTATCAGACTGGATCAAACTTCTAGACAGTCTTAGGCCAGGAGGTTTATTGCCAGCATATTTAAATTCAGTATGATTTGGGGGAAAGTTTCCTGGTATAATACAATCCCCAGTGCACAAGGAGGCGTAATTACATTAAAACTTAACTCATAGTTCAAGTCGTTTCTTCCAAGAAGATGTGTTCTGGAGATAGACTCCTTGTATTAGCTTAAGGACTAGGAAAGGATTTGGCAGTCTCCATCATATGGACAGCATAGAGGTCATGTAGACCACTAGGTATGTCTGGTCCTGGTTTGGGGAGCTTGGAGTGCTCTTGTCTTTAAGGGTCATAGAATACTGGCCAACTCCGGTTCTGGTTGTGGAAGCTTGAATATCGCCTGGCCCAACAGACAACACAGCTCACCAGACTATTAATCCCAGCTTTCTGGGAAAGCAGCTTCTATGCCCTTCCCATCGAAAGGACAATTCAGAGTGCTTAACTTTCCTGGCTTTCCTGGAGCTCTGGGGGCACAAGGACCTTCCATACTCCCAACACAGGGTCTTCCCCAACTTCTCATTGTCTCTGGTGATCGTCTGATGATATTCTCAACTTCACGCCTACTTTTTATTCTTTGTTCATTTCACTCACACATACAATATATTTAGAGCATATTCACCCTTACCCTCTCTACTCCCTTTATCTCCCACCATCCTCCTCCCAAGTTCATGTCCTCTGTTTTCATTAACCACTGAGTCCAATCAGTGCTGACCCTAAGCACATGGATGGCCCTAAGCCTGCACAAGATCAATCCAATAAACTTTACAGCATAAGTGGGTGTGGAGTTTATGAACCATCACCCCTAGCTGAGGACCTATGAGCAACTGATGGCTTCTGGGACAGAGATAGCCAGTTTTTACCGAGGGCATGGCCTGTCTTCACTTTTTCAATGGAAAGTTAACACTTCTTTTTGAAGCTTTCACTGATGGTTTCCGCAACCTTTATAAGCCAAGTCCCAGCCTGACAGTTACATGACAGCTTTGTATATTTACTAACTACTTTTCTCTCAATCAAAAGCAACTTAGAGATAAAATCCAGGAAGTATATGTGCATCCCATAGAACCTAGCTGAGTTCTGAGAACCCTCCCCTGGTCTTTCCAGAGCTATCATTGCTCCACTGTTTCCCTTCCCAAGGAACAAAGCTTCCTGGGTCTCCAGCAAATCATCCTACAAAACACTCCTTTCTTTTTAACTTGCACTGGTCATGTGACTCCCTCCTGAGTTCAAAGAAGATGCACTCAGCATGCCGGGCTTGCAGAAGCTTCTTCTGAACAGAACTATTGCAGATTTTGAGAAAGATCATATAACTTGCCTTAAGCTCAAATAGGAGTAGGAAGAGAAGAAACAGTTGTCAAAGAATCTGACAAAATCTTACCTACACCATCTGTGAAAACAGCACACGCTGGTTTCTGGGGACAATGCATCTGAGAGTGCCTTGGAATAACGCTGTGCAGTTCTGAGAACATGATTTCATGACTGTGCCAAATACATCGGAAATGTTTGCCCCATCGAGTCGCAAAAATAAACATTCAAGTTTCTCTCATTCTCATAAAAAATGATAACGTACTTTATCATTGTAGTATAGATAGCAGTCTACTCTATGATTATTTTCGTTGGGAAATATTTTTTGAGGCCAGATCTCACTGTGCATCTCTGGCTGGCTTAGAACTCACTAGGTAGATCAGACTGGTCTCTCAAGCACTGGGATTAAAGACATGTGCCACCACATCAAATCTGAGGCTATTTTGAATTTCTTTTTCCCCAAATAATAAGTGGATGAATACCTAAACATTTAAATATGAGTTGGTCTTTATTTGTGCCATAAATATTGTTATATTAAAAAAAATCAAGCCACTGACATATGCTTGGATAGCCTTATTCTGCAAAGTCTTTTACAACATATTAATCTGCAAAAGTAAATTACCTTGAATTTTTTTTGTAGAGAAACAACAACAAGCAAAAGGACATTAAGAAGCAGCACTTGTCATGTGATCAATCCCCCTATGTCCTACTCTTATGTTTTATTTTTTGTTTTTTGGGTTTTATCGTTTGTTTGTTTTTCTGAGACAGGGTTTCTCTGTAGTTTTGGAGCCTATCCTGGAACTAGCTCTTGTAGACCAGGCTGGCCTTGAACTCACAGAGATCTGCCTGCCTCTGCCTGAGTGCTGTGATTGAAGGTGAGCACCATCACCACCTGGCTACTCTTAAGGTTTAAACATGGAATTCTCATCATGTCTCTTCATGCAGCTGTGTTAAGGCTAGGGTTGTGTGGAAGTGAATGCATTATGAAAGCGCTGGCCTTATCAATAGATTTATTCCCAGAAGGGGTCCTCAACCCCTCCACCCACACATGGCCTCCTTTCCTGGTAGGTCCATGATATAATGGCTTTACCTTCTGATGTTTCTATTCTGAGATGAGTTTATCTGATGGGTTCATGCCTGTGGATTCATATATTAATGGCAGGACTTGATGGTAGGTATATTGTGAGGTGGTGCACAGTAGAAGAAGGATGTCACTAAGGGATTGCTTCCTGAAAAGAAACACCTTGTCCCCAGCCTCTTTTTATTTTTCTCTGTTTGCTGACTCTCATGAGTTGATCAAGATGTCTCTTCCACACTCTCTCTATAATGTTATTCTCAGCATGGTATAAAAACCATTGAACTAGCCATTGTAGTGGATCAAGCTAGATATGTTTATTTGGGGACATGGCACTCACCCTAAAGCCATGTTATTTTCTTTTTTTTTTCTTACAAAAGATTGTAGAAACATGAGAGGCCAACAAAAATAATGTATGCAAAATTAATTAAATGTATAGCATGCTAAATGACTGCTCCAATGGGCAGTATTGAAAGATAGCACAGCTCATCCTGAAGAGAAAACTGAAAGCAATACACAGTTCACCATAGTCATGTTAGTCATGAGAATTCATTTCCGTACAGAAAAACCCCTAGCCCCCCCCAACACATTGTCAACATATTCATCTCAACACAGATTTAGGCAAAGAGTTCCAGGTCCTATGATAGACAAGTTCTACATAGACCAAGAACTATGGCCTACATAGGTAAGTTGCCCATTCTGCCCAACACAGCATCTGATTTAAGTGTTGAAACACAGATGGAGTCGCTGTTGTCTGAACTTTCAGCTCCAAAAGATATGGACAGCAAAGAATAGTCACCCCTCTATAGCACAGTGAGTCACTGAGTGGTTGCCTCTCGGCTGTGATCAAACCTAGTTCTTGGTTAGCCCCGGGTCTCATTGCCTTGAGCACTCTTCCTTTCCCATCATCTTCTTTGTGTATGTCTGAAGAGCATTAGAGAAAATGTCAACTCGACAGATGCGCACCTTCTAGGCTGCTTCCTCGATGTCGAAAGCTGGAGGATCCCGAAGGCTCACTCGTGCCATTGAACTGTCACTGTCTCTTTAATCCATGCTGGCGGCAATGTACAGCTGCTTCTCAAGAAAAGGGACACTTTTATTCTAATGTGACAAACTGTACTCAACTCTGTGTGCAAAAGCTACACAATCTTTTTAAAGCCGGGTCTCACGTTATAGCTCTGACTAGCTTGGAACACACTGTGTTAATCAGGCTAGGCCGAAACTCACAGCAATCCAGCTGCTTTCTGTAATTAACCAAAGCTGCAGTTTAAATACTTAATTACTTTATTGTCACTTATTTTTAAGGTGTTTCTTGTTTCAACATTTTTGCATGATTATTAGTTTTTTCTTTTATTTTACCCATACTTTCCCTTTGTCTTAGTTAGCATTTCTAAAGCCTTTGGTTATTAAATATTTTAAGTTTTTGCATGCATGGAAGTAGAGTGTATGGTTTTAAGTCTCTGTTTCATAAAGAGTGATCATTGGGGTATATAGAGTTATGAATATAAAAATCATTTCCCTCTAAACTCTAAAGATATTTGTCTACGTCCTTCCAGTCCCCAGTGTTACCAAAGAGAAATTAATCCATGTTCCATGTAAAATACATGGTTTTCATAATTCATTAAAATTGTGTGTTTTTTCTTTTGAAATTTCAGCACAGTTTGTCTAAGTGCAAATGAGTTTTTTGTTTTATTTTATTTTGTTCTATTTTGTCTTAGTTCATGAAGTCTATCTCTCCAAGTCTGCCCAAAGGCTCATGCCTCTTTTCACCTCTTGGATAGCTATTTTCTACTGCTTTTTTGATTGTCATTTTTTTTTACTTTGAGAAACTAGTACTAATAATTTAAATCTTGCACTCTATCTATTTCTCTTTTTCTGGTGAATTCTAAAATTATTTTTGCTTAATCTTACATCTATTAACTCATGATATAAAATCTCAGTTCAATTCTTGGTGGATTCCATTCTTTTCATCGACGGAGTCTCCTGTTTCATGGACTCTATAGGCTCTTATCCCACTAGGAATATATTTTATATTGATTCTATAGGCTTTTCCAGAAAGCTCCGTTTTCTCTCTTTTATCAACCAGCGTGTTTGCCCAGTTCATCGTCCCTCAAGCCTGATAACATTGGGTTATGTGATTATGATGGTATTGTATAATCATTGTTCATCTATTTGTGAACTGTTTCTACTGACTATGGTCCATACCTCACTGACATGGGACCACATATCAACAAAGAGGTTTCAGAAAAGCACTTTGTACATCTGAATGGGTCATCAAGAAGCCACCAGCCCTACCCTCTTCACTGACCTAAATCCTAAATTCTCTGTTCCAAGTACTTGAACCTGAGTGTAGATGAACGTACTAACTTATCTCCCTGCTGTAACAACTAACTGCATGGACTTTACCACAGGCATTGCCTCTGCTTCTTGGATAAAGTCCTTAGGTCTAGAGGCTCTGTAAAGAGACCCCTCTACACATCTGTCTGATGTTTCTTATTGTGTATTTTGAGAGCTGTACTTTTCTCAGTGAGCTGATTCCACATGTTTTATTACAGTCATTTGTCTTGTTCTACAATGGTATTATAAACTTATAATTTCTAAATATCAAAATATTCCTCTGTTTAATTTAGAGATTGGAGCTTGTGAAGTGACTCTCCATCTTGATCCCATCTCCTCTACAACCTCATTTAGTTCACAGTATTAACATACTAATTTCAGTAATGTCTTTAACAGATTGTACTAGGATAAACTTTCAATCCACCAAAGTCAAAATAACACAAATTATGAATCAGCAGTTTAAATGAACGACACTTTATTGCTGATTAATGAGCCGTTGTCTATACAGCACCCGAACAAACCTGTCAACTACAGGGAAAAACACAATCACTTAAACCAATTTCAAGAGGCCAAGCTTTGATTTTGCATAGTTGTACCCATGCCATGTAGACACAGACTGAGGTGCACATGACCTATGAAGTCACTAAAGTAATTAGAAGTTATGTGATGTTCTTTAGATAACACAGCCAAGTAGCCATTTGGTCAAGAATAGCCCCAATGTGCTTTGCCTGCTGCAAATCCTTTTGGATTTATTTTTCAGCTCATTCAATCGATTTATGACTTTGTAAGCTAAGCCAAGAAAATGTATCATGAGCCACCCTGTGAACTAAGGAACATTTAGTTCACGTACCCTCCGGCTCCTACACTAACAAGCAACAGCAACGCCATCACACAAATTATCTGCAATAGCATTAATTCCCCTTAATACAGAACATGTGGCCGAACAATGGGACGCTTTCCAAGCTGTGTTTTCTAGAACACAGTGCTTATTAAACTCCCCTCTAAGAACACATGAGGAACAGGCAGTGGCAATGTGCTTTGCATCCTACCCCCCCCTCCCACTCTCAGAACATACAAGGCCGTCTCAGTCAGAAATGCCCCTGTGCTTTAAAAGGATTACTTAAAGAGCTGTTGTGATTGCCGATCCCTGCTTCAGTTTGCGTGCTAGGAAGTAGGAATGTATTTGAGAGATGGTGTTCTGGTCTGTGGCGGTGGACATCTGTGCTTTCAACATCTGTGCTGGGGCAGAGTCTCCGTGTGGACAGAAAGGGAATGTGCTCAGAGTCCATTAGACACATCGGAAGTTTTGATGAAAGAAGCATTTCTTCTGTGACAAAGACTGTTATTCTTCTTTCAGATAACACGCATTAAGGCAATTACTTCCGCAGAGCATCTGACCATCTTGTTGTCACGCCCACAAAACTCTGTTATTATCCTGTATTTGTGGATAAGCCCTCCTTCACAACCCAATAGCAAAACGATTTATGGATCCTATCTCCAGTGACTTCCAAATTAGAAATGATTTCTTCCTAGGAAATATAGGAAGGACTGTGGAATGCACACGTTTCAGAGAAACAAGTCGGATCTCCCGTGTAGGGAGGGTCTCGCAGCACTAACAGCATCCGCCTGACTGCTGCCATTCCTCAAGGTAGCGAAGCTTTGGAGGAATGGCAGAATGTTATTTCATGGACATTTTATCTTTTTCAGTGTTTCTGTAGTGAAACTTTAATCAAGTCTTATGGCTTAATTTTCTCATTTGTATTCCTGTGTAGCAATAGGAAACATGTGTGGACCAAACATCTTTTTTAGACGTATCAACATATGAGCCTTCACAGACGCATGCCCCTGCTTGACATCATTTTCCTCTGTGAATGAACAAGACCACTCTGATTAGAAACCTATTTATTTTTAGTGCTAAACCCACTAGGGAGGAACCGTATCTAATTGAGTGGTGAACTACACCCTCCGTATTGATGTGCAAATACAGTAACCAGAGGATGGGATTTGGGCCCCAGTCTTCCCTTACATAAGTCAGTAAACCCCTAAGTTTAGATCTACAGAGACAGCTTCCCATTGTTCAGTAGACATCCTAAAACTCCAATATTAAGGAAGGGTTCATAGTGCCCAAAATATTAGGGTGCCATCTAGAACTATCTAATTCACCCATTGAGCATCCTCCCCACTACAAGACTCGAGATCCATAAACTATATTCAAGCTTAGGTGCTGAAGATCTAACTTCACGCTCACTGTCCTTCAGCATCTCCAGATAACCATGCCTGAGGAAGGCATGGTGGCACATTCTTTCTCTTTCTTATTCCCAGCCTTCTCAGGCCCATCAGATCTTTGTTCATTTAGATGGACTTCTCACAAAAGCTCCTTTCCACTCCAGTTTGTCCGTGGAGCAGGCAACTGAGACTTGAGACCAGCTCTTAGAAGTCTAGACACTCTTGGAGCTGACATATTTCATACTGCACAGAGTCTAACCATATTCTCAACTAAAATGAACAGAACACAATATCTCAGGTGAGCAACCCCCTCCTGCTAGTTCTCGCTCACAGATATGTATGTATATTAGCTTTGAACTAATATACCAAATGCATAAATCAGTTTCGATTCTATCTTTCATCATGGTTAAAATGGTTCACCCGTCATTTCTAGCTGTTATTTAATAAAGGCTTTTGCCACTTGCTAGAACTACTACCAGGTGCAAGGAAATTTGTTGCTTGAGGGAATTCAGAGCAATATATCCTAGTGGAATGGTATGGGAGGTCCTTACCATTCCACTATTATATCTATAGATGTGCACACCTCATGCCCACAGAGGCCAGAAGATAGTGTTTGATCCCTTGCAACTGGAATTACAGGTGGTTGTGACTAGCTTGATATGGGTGGTGGAAGCTTTTATTGCTTAATGAATAAAGAAATTGGCTTGGCCTGATAGGGTAGAACAGAGCTAGGTGGGGAAAACTAAATGGAATGCTGGGGGAAAGAAGTGGAGGGAGAGAGAAGCATTGAGCCACCAGAGACAGATGCTGGAAACTTTACCTGGTAAGCCACAGCCACATGGCAAAATACAGATTAATTGAAATGGGTTAAATTAAGATATAAGAGTTAGCCAACAAGAAGTTACAGCTAATAGGCCAAACAATGATTTAATTAGTACAGTTTCTGTGTGATTATTTTGGGTATAAGCTAGCCAGGCTTCTGGGAACCAACAGTGGAATTTCAGTCCTTCCTAAACACACCCAAACACATAGGAACCTGGGTATAATGAATAAAAACATCAAAAAATGAACAAATAATAAAGTCTGTATAAATGATGTCTACCACTGTTTTATTGAAGGAGCTATGTATGGCAGTTTGGCAAAGGAAGTGAAGATATTCTCTTCTTATCAGTAAGGGTTAAAGAACAAAATGAAGAAGACTGAAAGGAGACTAAGACCAATAGAAGCAGGGCTATTGGACAGGGTTGGGGATGGTGGGTGGATTATTCTGCAGCTCTGTCCTCTGAAGCTTCTGGACACTCTGCGAAGACAACAGGCATCACATCCCCCTTCTTCACCTTTAAACCACACTTCCAATGATGTGAAGGGCTGAAGACATTGATGGCACCGTGGTTAAGAGGAGCTATTGCTCTTGCTGAGGAACCGGATTTCAGCTTCTGCCACCCATATCAAGCTAGTCACAACCACCTGTAATTCCAGTTGCAAGGGATCAAACACTATCTTCTGGCCTCTGTGGGCATGAAGTGTGCACTTATATCTATAGATATATGTATATATATACATATTAAACAAAATAACTAGATAAGAAAACAATTTTTTATTTTTTAATTATGCTGTTTCTGAAATTTTTTCAGCAAATACAGGGAAGAGACATTGGCTTAGGTTCTGTTGAAAAACACTGCACTAATTAGTTTGAATTACTGGTTTTTGGTTGTCATGCTTCCAACACCATTCTATATGCATCATTTATGAGAAACAAGTAGGCACGGCCTGTGTCGGCTCTACACTCTGAGGCTCTGTTTTCCTTTGTAAAATGCACATTAATATTGTGTGTGAATCGTGTGCTTTAATAGAATTTCATATTTCAAAACTTTGCTTTACAAATGGAAAATACTGGACTTGAGAATGGCTCAGTGGTTAAGGGCACTGACTGCTCTTTCAGAGGACTTGGGTTCAATTTCCAGTACCCACAGTGTCTATAACTCCAGTTACAATGCCCTCATACAGAAATACATGAAGGCAAAATACATGAAATAAAAATAAATCATTAAAAAATAGAATATACTAGCAGAGCATTGGAGCACATGACTGCAATCTCAGCACTTAGAAGGCAGAGGCAGGAGACTAAATCAGGAGTCCAGGGTCATCCTGTAACCAGTAACTTTCAATCTTATTCTTCCTATACATTCATTGTTGAGTTTTCATAGTTTGAGGCTATAAGAGACTCTGTCTCAAGATAAACTAGTGAATGAATGAATGAATGAATGAATAAGAAAATAAGTCACTGATATCACTCCATGACAGATGGACCAGTATACCTGTGATTATAGCCTTACCCCAGACCTCAGGACACACAATTCTGACAGAGAAGGCAAGTGTGCAGTTTGAGTGTCTTTCTTAGCTGAACTTACAGGAAGAATGATGTGGGATTGCCCTCTGTATGCTGTGATTACCATTAGTGAATAAAGAACTTTGTTGAGCCTATGGCAGAGCAGGGCAGGGCAGAATAGAGCTAGGCGGGGAGGAGAGAACTAAATGCTGGAATTAAAAAGGGTGGAGTTGGAGAGACACCACGGAGCCACCTGAGATAGACATCGGTTGGAACTTTAGCCGGTAAGCCACAGCCATGTGGTGATACACAGATTAATAGAAATGGGTTAAATTAATATAAGAGTTAGCCAATAAGAAGCTAGAGCTAATGGGCCAAGCAGTGATTCAATTAATACAGTTTCTGTGTGATTATTTCGGTCCTAAGCTAGCCAGGTGGCTGGGAACCAACAAGCAGCATTTCCTCCAACAGAAGAAAATAGAAGATACTTGCAAACTCTGTGCAGAAATAACTCACAAAATGCAAGCACCCAAGAAGCAAGAATAACTTGGCACAAGGCTGCATACTGGGGTAGGTCTAGGGCTGTGCCATTTTAGGACCGTAGGTTGAAAAGTGAAATGCGCACCCACCATTCTCGACCTTTACAAAGCAGGACCAAACAAGGAAAGTTGTCAAGATTTCATTTTCCATTGAGAAAAGACAAAATGACATCCCCACATACTCGCTTCCATTTGCCAACCTCACTCTGAAGTAGGAAAATTGGAAATCAGACTCATCGAGAGCCTCAAATCCAAGTTAGGGAAACACCACTGAGTACTAGTGCATAGCTCTGCCAAGTGCGGAACGGAAACACAGTACACAGAGCACTTCACTCCCTATCCAGCAAGGCAGAGAGAGCTGCTTCCTGTCGAGTCTCGAGACTCAGGGCACTGTCTTCCCAGCATTCCCCTTCCTTCCCTCCATGATAACAGGAAACTTAGCTCACGTCTCAGTGAGACAGAAATTTAGGGAATGTCCCCTAACAATGCCATAGAGACATAGTTGTCCAATAAGTACCCCAGAAAGCAAGACATCAACAGCACTCCATGGGTCTCCTGGAAGTACTTCCTTCTTAACTCTGGAACCTGTGTCTTTCTTCTCTTCCAGAGACTTGTTTCTGCCTTTGTCCTTTGTCCACAGAGACCTTCTGCATCTCAGCAGAATTACCTGCTGACTCCTGAACCATTCTTTCTATCAACAACAGCAGACTTTTTAAATCCAGTCCTTCAGCTACCCTCCCTCACAGCTTTTGGATAATAACTTTGAGTGTTTATTGTGGGTTAGAATTTGATATTCGGTGTCTCCAAAGACTTAACCACTAACTTGAGGGGTATCTGGAGGTGGTAGGACTCTTAAGAGATGGGGCTTTGGGAGGACTCTTAGGACCATGGGACATGCCCTTGATGGAAAACAGATATCAGTGCTTTTTCACACACTCTTTTGATAGCCATGGCCTTGCTCTCCTTATCCTCTGCCACACATACCCACAACGAAGACATTTTCAAAATCAATGTGGTCAACTTACCAGGTACTAAAACGCCCCAAACTGTGAACCGAAGTCACTGAAAACCAAAGAACTTTTTATCCACCCATTCTTATGAGTACTTTGACCTTTGCAAAAACCTCTGACAGAGCTCCTATTCTTACCTGCACTTCCAAAATGAGAAGGCAGAAGCACAGATAAGTTAGGCCTTTTGCCCAAGATCACACAGCTATTAAGGAAGGAGCCAGAATTTGAAATCAGGCAGCTCTCTACAGAAGTAACATCTGTAATTTCAACAGTCTTTCTGAATGAGGACACAGTAATTTCCCAGAACGCATTTCTCTGGGATGACATATGTCATGAATATGAACCATGTCTTGAACGTCTTCCTAGAGACTGTGGACACATCATGTTAAGTGAATAATTATTGTGATTAATTTCTAAATAAAATTTTAAACAAAATATAAGCACATTTTCCAACCCCTCCCCATGTCTCTGCCAACTAACTTGTACTCCTAAGTTACCATTTGATCCATTAGAGTTTAGTTCTATTGTATTCATGCAGCGAGGAGAAGGCTTCACTGAGTTCTTTAAAGATGATGTGGGTCGCAGGATTCATGCAAACTCTCTTTGTTTACAGTTGATTTTACAAAGTCACCTATGACATGCTGTGCAATGAAAGCTACGGTGCTGTGTTCACTGTAGTATATGTGTGTGCTGTGTTACTGTGGTATATGTGTATCCACCAACTAATCTGCAATAGTCTGCATTCTCACTTGCTAATGAAAACTACTGGGCTGCACTGACGGTGACATATGTGTGTTGTTGTGTTTACCATAGCATATACATGTCCCCTGAACTAATAAGAGCTATTCCGTGTTCTCAATTGCTAATTGTTGACTATTAACTTTAAAGGAGAACAATTGCAGTCCAGTTTCTTAATGTGGATTGAATTCTCAGCTTAAACTAATTAAAAACCACATTGAAAAGAAAGAGAGCAGGATGGAAAGAGAAAAGTGTGAAGGAGGCAAGACCAAGCTACCTTTCATTTTCTTATTTGGGGAGTGGATGAGGAGGCAGCAGGCTTGGACACAGGATGGCACACTTCTGTCTAAAGCTTTCCTCATGATGAAGTTAATTACCATTTTGTCTCTGCAGACCTTCCTGGAGGTGCCAACATCTGTTCAGCGAGGAGAACATCTGCTGGGCAAGTGGAGATATTGGGAGATAAGCTGCTTACTCAGATGGTTAGGACATGATGAAGAAATTATAATAAATTGAAAAATTAAGATTAGGATCTGGGCATAATTAGCAGTTCGTTTTGTGCCAAATGTTGTATTTTTTGAACACATAATTTATGAGGTTGGAAGCCTCCAATGATTGTCAGCAGCTACGGCTGAAAGTAGCTCAGAAATCTGTTCACCAGCATCACCAGGCAGTGGGTCACAGGTCTGCATGGGGTTGGTGCTTGCAAGTGAGTGCTGGGTGAAGGTCAGCTTCTATCATTTCCAGACACCATTGTCTGAAGCCACTCACCCAGGGTGAAGGCTATGAGGCTTGATGTTGCCCTGTGTCAAGCCATGATGCAACTATTAGAAGTGTGTGTCACTGTGTGCATGTGTGTCCGGGATGAAGACAGTAAGGGTCTAGAGCACCATGAGGGTCTTATCTTATTGTTCAGCGTTATTCCCAGTGTTATTGTTGTGTATGTAGAGGTATGCTATGGGTACCATGTGAGCCATGGTGTGTGGAGACATCAGAGGACAACTCTGCATTGTCTCCTTCCATTTTCACAGGAATTCTAGGGGTTGAACTCAGGTCAATAGACTTGCAAAGCAAGTACTGTAAGCCACCGAGCCATTTCATCAGCCCTAATTTTGTCATTTTACAAGTTTCACATGAATGATCTTCCCTGTTTCCAAGAACCCTGAAACACAGACTAACCACATAATCTCTGCGTTCTAAAGCCATGAGAATCACTTTCAAATGTGTGGTGGATCTGGATGACAGAGTTTTCTATTTGTTCTAAAGAGGGTGCACCATGCAGTTGGAGCTGGCTTTGAGCCCCAGCCTTCAAAGACTAGAGTTACAAATGTGAGCCACTGCACTCAGCTTAGGACTTGAAAATAAAAAAATTAGATAGTTAATTCCATGTAACAATTTGAATAAACTCATTAACATACAAAATATGTACCCTAAACTTTCGACTTTAGCACTAGAGGCATAATGAAACCATAATCATCTGATATTAGAAGCACAAGCCACAAATCCCATACATATTCCCAACATATGCATGCTTACTCAACATGCTTACTTGTTCAAGCTCTGTCATTCTCTCTCTCTCTCCCCTCCTCTTCCTCCTCCTCCTCCTCTTCCTCCTTCTCTTCCTCCACCTCCTCCTCCTCTCTCTCCCCTTGTTGATGGAGATTTCCTGTCCTGCCTGATCCCACATCCGTTTAGTCCCAAATAAACACACAGAGGTCTATTTTAGTTATAAACTGATTGGCCTATTAGCTCAGGCTTCTTATTAACTCTTATTACTTATATTAGCCCGTAATTCTTGTTTGTGTTAGCCACGTGGCTTGGTACCTTTTTTGGCGAGGCAGTCACATCTTGCTTCCTCTGTGTCTGCATGATGACTTCAGACTGACTCTTTCCTCTTTCCAGAATTCTCCTGTTCTGATTACCCCTCACCTCTGCTTCCTGCCTGGTTGCCCTGCCTCTACATCCTGCCTGGCTACTGGCCAATCAGCATTTTATTAAAACACAAGTGACATGGTACAGATCATTGTCCCTCAGCATCCCCTTTCTCTCTTCCAAAATCTACAATTTACTATTATTTTAGAAGCTTAAATTGGAATTTGCCTTTTTAATATTATTTTAGCATTATAGCTTTTTGTTTTAATTAATTTAGACAGAAATTTTATTTGGTACAAATCATTATTTTCAAGCAATTTATGTGGTTTTATAAAAGTTGGAAAGATTAGGCCCTTGAAAGGTTAGTCATTTAAAGTTTTTATGTTGATAAAAGGAGTTTCTGTTTTTCCCAAGTAGTGTGAGTGCTCTCCAGGAGGGCAGACTACAAGGATGATTAAAGATAAAAGTCAAGATTTGTAGTGATTCTAAGAAGCTGTATCTCTCATTATTTCCAGCTTAAAGTACAAGTTGCTTCAGATGTTAAGAAAAATGAAGCTAAACTCTCTCCAAGGTGGGGCCATCATCAATAGAAAGCAGGCTGATTAGACCAGCTGTAAGCATGACTATGTGTTTGTATGTTTGCTTTTGGTTTCACATGAATGAAACCTCAAACTCACTAAGAGATAAAGCTGATCTAGAAGTCACAAAGAACTGCTAGTTCTGTCTCTCAGTTCTGGGAGTAAAGGCATGTGCCATAAACTAGCCTTAAACGTTTGTTGCATTGGTCTTTAAGGCACTACTCTGACCTCTGCATCCAGTGTCATCTAATCACGATTCCATTTAAGATGATAACAGAATCTGTAACAGGATTCTGATGAGGTCACAAGACTATCAACACTCTAACATGTGTCCTGAACGGTTAAACTGTTTGGGGTACAAGCAAAGAAGTCTATGAAGTGGTGACCCTATTCACAGAGCTTGAGGTCTAACTGCAACTAAGGAAAAAGAAACGAATAAGAACCCATTAAATTGTTATGGACCACAAATGTAACGTGACTTCTCTGTGTCCCCTCCATACTGTCCCCAAACTATGAATCCCTTGATTTTACTGAGTAACACAAGCATGCCATCAGTCCCTGTCTTTGCATTTTCCAAGCATGTCTGAACTGAAACGTTGATACACACAGGCAGAGACCAAAGCACAGTCACTGTACTGGACACTGTGTTACTCTCATCACTGGTACCCTTGTAGGCTCATTACTGACAAGATCTTGATGAAAGACTCAGTGAATATGATCTTCTGTAGGATATGCTGTATGAATCCAACACAGATTTTCATTGTTGACATTCAGATAAAAAATTATTTCACACTACTTCCAGTCACAAATATTCTGAGGGATCAGAAACAATTTTAGGAGGCACACATTTCTTAACTCTTACATTATCTTGATATGTAACTTAATGCATAAGAAACAGAAGAGAAATTCTCCAAGATTCTGATAACATGAGGTAATTATGTAACATGATTCAAAAATGTCCTCTAAAGAAACTGGCCCTAATTAATTTATCTGGCCAGGACCAGAAAAGTGACTTTCTCCCAAGCATTAAAAGATGCAATGTCAATGTTTTAGCATCACTACCAAAAGTTAAATTGCTCATATAAAACCAACAGGACAAAAGCTTAGTCCTTAAAATTATATTCTGCAAACAATACAAACACAGAGAAGTTCTGCGTTGCAAAACTACCTTTACCATGGTGAAATGGAGACATGTTTTTATGTTTTTCCTGGAGTTTAAAAAAAAAACAAAAAAAACTATGGTTTCTACAAAATGTTTCCAAATCCAGTTTATCTTAGCTCTAGTCCTGAGTGGTAGAATTTGGAAGATTATGCAAAATCTTCATTCAGATTCTGAGAAGTACACAGAAGATTTTCCAAGAGAAAATTTCAGGGGTCTTGATCCAATCTATTTATCTTTATCACAATTAGGCATGCACAGAGCATTGTCTGGGACACCGATTTTCACAAGGGGATGTCAACGCTATGCTTTTGCTCAGTTTGTATTTGTAGCCAAGCATTTGTATAAAGATAGACTCAAAAGAAAACATAGAGACTGGCACACAGCTTAATCCCAGAGTGCTGATTAGCATCCTAAACCCTGGGTTCAGCCCTCAGCACCACTTTATAAAGTGTGTGTGATGATAAATGCCTGCAATCCCAGCACTGAGGAGCCACAGGTAGGGGGAGCAGAAGTTCAAAGTCATCCTTAAATACATAGTAATTTGAGGTCAGCCTGCCCTGAGATTCTGTCTCTAAATAAATATTCTTAGAAAGCTCATATTTTAAAAAATTATAAAGCACAGGACAAAGAATTGGTGTCTTTTCTTTATCGAGAACTGCAAAAGCTGTCTTGGGCTGTAAATGCCAAGTTCACAGCAATGCCCTCTTTCCACGGGAAACCTGGGGATGTGATGGCCAGTGTGAGATGCCCATGCTCCCTGCACACCCTGAAGAGTGATCCGTGCTCTCTGTTAGCATCAAGCTTGATCTTCACAGCAAACTTATCCTCATTTTCAGGCCAAGAAGCTAAAACACAGTAATGTTAAAATAATTGATTCAAAATCATAGTCATGAGATAAGATGGCAAATCCTAAAAATCACACCGTCAAGACACAAAGCAGGAAAATTCTTTGAGATTTTTAACTCCGCTACAATTCCTTTATTTCCCAGAAATTCTTCTAAATTAATAATAGAGTCTAAGTAGTAATAGTAAGTTGCAGGTTCCCATGAAATTCCTTGCACAGCTATGATGAAGACTGGCCCATGTACGGTGAAGATGGGATCATGAAAAATCTTAGGCACAACTTCTACCCAAGGCTAGCATCACCCCCTCAAGACATTTCAAACCAGTTTAAAATTATTTCTCAGAGAGGTTCACAACTAAAAATATCTGCTGTGCCCTACCATGAGGAAAGCAGGGTGTGAGCCACCGGCCCTCGCTGCCTTCAAAGGCCACATACGTCTGTGCTTCTTTACTGCCCGAAACTGACCCCATTTCAGAATGCGTCCTCAGTTTCTTCCTTAACATTTGCAGTGTGTGTGCTGGCTAACCAGCATAGCCTAAAAGATGTGCTCTCGGAGCTGGGCGGTGGTGGCGCACGCCTTTAATCCCAGCACTCGGGAGGCAGAGGCAGGCGGATCTCTGTGAGTTCAAGACCAGCCTGGTCTACAAGAGCTAGTTCCAGCGCAGGCTCCAAAGCCACAGAGAAACCCTGTCTCAAAAAACAAAACAAAACAAAACAAAAAACAAAACAAAACAACACAAAAAAAGATGTGCTCTCGGTTCAGTGGGAAACTCTCTCTGCCTCAGAAACAAGAAGGAAGGCCAGTGAGGTGACTTGGAGAGTGAAAGTACTCGCCACCAAACCCGATGACCTATGTTTCACCCCCAGGATTCACATGATGGAAGGAGAGAACCAACTTCTGCAAGTCACTACTGCATGTGTGTGTACACCACACACACACAAACAGATCATACACAGACACACACACCACATCACACACATAGACACAAACATAGACATACCACACATGCATACACACAAATACATGCACATATAAGCACACACAGTAAGCAAACAAATAAATACATTTTAAAAATAGAAAATAAGATGGAAAGCAACCGAGGAAGACGTCTGACATTAGAGTCATACCTCCACATGCATCCACAAATATACCCATGCTCACAAGCACACACACACATACACACACACGTATACATATACATGAAAAATATCAAAATGGGAATAGTCACTTATATCTAGAAAAGTTCAATTCATCTCTGTCTAAGTCTTCATGTACTTTTCAATATTTTCTGTAAAAATACCTATTACAGTTGGTGTGTAAATTGAAAATTTATATTAAATTCAGTTTAAATCTATATCCACATTTATTCGACTTATTCATTCAATTTTTACCTTTTGTGATTTTATTTCAAAATACCTTCCACCCTAGATGACTCAGATATGACAGTCTAAATGTAAGCAGTCCATCAGCCCCCTCTGAAGTCCACCACAGCCTCTATCAGATCTAAAATACATGGACCGAAGTAGCTCACAGGCTTATATAAATATGATTCTCTTCGGCTCAAAAGCAAACGCATTGTACTGTTCCTTCATGCTTAATCTTCCATCCACTGAACATTGAACATAAATTTTCACAAAAATATCATTTGATCTGTAAAGATCTGCCAGGGGCTGGAACCCATTCTCTAGCCCTAATTGAAGCTTAGTATAAATATCAACTCAAGTTTTCCCAGAGATTTAGACAGTCACAAGGTCCCAGGGCACAATTTGTATATACACCATGTATTTGCGTAGAAACTTGATACTTCTAAAAGCATTTTCATAGGCATCAATTCAATTAATCCTCAAAATGGCTGCAAAATAAATATCGCTGAACAAACTTACCAGACAAAAATGTCACGATCAGCACTTCTATCTGATCCTCAAGTGTCAGACTACTAACAAAAGCACATGACTCTCCTTAGCAAGACCAGACTGAACAACAGTGACTCCACATAGCACTCTGTAGGTGGCGCTTCCAAGAAATTGTCTTGGGGACCACTAAGTATTTGGTTTGTTCCAATTTAGTATTGTTCATTATAACCATAAAATAACATTAAAAAATGACTCTGAAAGCACATGTACACAATCTATAATAGGTACACAGACAGACAGAATCATAGACCGAAGACAGATAATTGTTAAATGGTGGTTTATTGATAGAGGAGTATAAAGATGACAAATAGATGATGGCTATATATAGACAGATGATAAATGGAAAAATAGATAACTACATAGATGATATAAATAGATTATAGGAAGATCAGTAGATGAATGACATAGATAATATAGAGATAAATGATACACAAATAAACAGATAATATCTATATTGATATATAACATACCGATAGATAATAAATAATTTACAGATGATGTGATAGAAAGACAGATGATGATAATATGTAGTTAGATAATAGCCCAGTAGACAATCTGTAAATGTTAGAGTGGTAGGCAGATGATAGGTAGATGGATAGATGGATACACACATAAGCATGTCAACAGAAAACAGACAGATACCTGCAGTCCATCATGCCCCACCTCACTTTGCTGACATGTGTGTTTGGTGCAGGCAAACCACACAGAACTGCCCTTCCCCAAATTCAAACGCATGCACACACGTGCGTTTCCCATAGGGAGTAATTATGCTGTGCATGTGTTATTGCTGTAGGATGAAATGCAAAGTTCTCATTAAAAGTCAAATCTTTCCATTCAAAAGACAGAATAAAATGTTCCTTTTTTTAAAAAACCCAGATGGCTATGTGTATGCTTTGAAATTTTTCCGCCTTAGAATATTCCCGTTGCTTGGCAATTTCCCTGGGACTGCTCTCTCTCAGTAACTCTCCACAGCTTGTTGTCAATTCCGAAACCCTCTGCTCCATGAAGCAGTATGGCTGTTTCCTTTCAGCATCCCCTTTCTTGTTTGTCTCAGCTGCCCTCCACTCACTTGAAGGGCCCTTGGACAGCTCACATCCCACCCCCACGCCCCCTCCCCCATAGTTGCTCAGCCCTGATCTCTCCTGCACCATTCCCACAGCTGCGGCATGCTGGTAGCACACCTCCCAGAACCTTTTACCCATGACAGCTGTTGTCTGAGTTCTATTTGGACTTCTCCCATGATTTTTCAGCTTGCAGGGACAACCAGAAACTTCAAACTCAAAGGCAGACCTCCTTTGTTCTCTTATCTTTACCTAGCTCCTCAAGTTTGACATTCAAGGTGAAAGGTGAAGAGAGTCACCTCAGGAGCGATGGTTGTTTATGAAAAGGAAATGGTCTAGGGCAGCGTTATGTGTGTCTGATTAAAAGTCCATAAGCTTGCGACAGACAGGGCTTGCCACCTTTTTACCCAATTTCTCCCATAGGTATTCTCCACTTGGCATCACTGAAGCTTCCTGCTGAAGACACACATATCCTTGAATAAACATCTAAGAAGTGTTGGCACAGTAGATGCATTCAGTGCCTCACATTAGAACTCAGAGCCTGGGAAACATAAAATCACCCGAACCTGTTGTAAAAGTGTCTGTCTTTGGAGAGTGGCCGGGAAGCAGACACTCTGGCCATCACGTTGAATTTGTGTGAAGCCTTGAACTTCACACTGAAAGAGCTGTAGCTTGGACTTCCCTATTCTCATATGGCTCTGACTTTGCCAAAATAGTGGGCATTTTGACTCTACAAACAACAAGTGGTTGTAGTCTGTATATTGTCATCTCCTCTGATGACACCGCTGATTGCACCTAACCTGCCAGTGGGGCTGGACTGGAAAGCCAGCGCTTTCCTTTGGCTCGGAGAACAAAGCACAATTGTTTCTGTTCAGCAGTGCAGTCTCCACCGCGGCCAGAGGTTACAGAAAAGAATCCTCATAAGGGGAGAAGAAAAAACGTCCCCATCATGTCAGCGCTGTCAGTGACC
Organism: Dicrostonyx torquatus; assembly: GCA_028555095.1. Classification (NCBI taxonomy): domain Eukaryota; kingdom Metazoa; phylum Chordata; class Mammalia; order Rodentia; family Cricetidae; genus Dicrostonyx; species Dicrostonyx torquatus. Next base: position 4,344,445 of record JAQHUG010000076.1, on the reverse strand, counting down.
AAAGCCACACTCCGATGTCTGACCCATGGCCCCCAAAGCAAAGGGATATTTCTTCCTCTATAAAGTGAGTGTTATTTGATTAAATGAATGTTTCTCTAATAAATAGCATACTAAAGGTCCCTTTTAAAAGACCGTCTTATCTGCAGCCAAGTAAAAGATATATTGGCAAAAACAAAACTTTCATCCAAGTTAATAATGTCTTTATACATCCTTGTCCAGATCAGCGCTGTCTCAAGGATGGGGAAGCTTTATCTCATGATCCATTCCAGCCACTGAGTAGTCTGGTTAAACCAGCAACCTCAAACACCAGAGCTTGCAGACCCTAATTCTAAGGGTCTCTTTGTCTTCTTGTCCATTACCTATGGATGAGAGTCCTCAAACAGTCACAAAAGGACAGGTCACTTCACAGGCCAGAATGAGTCTTTCAGGGCCCATTTAAAAAATTTTCCCATGATATCTATTGAGCTCTACATTTTTCTCTGCTCCCCTCCCTGTCTCTCTCCTCCCCGCCTCTCTCCTCCCTCCTTCAATCCTCCCTAAAGGTCCCCATGATCCCAGTTTACTCAGGAGATCTTGTCTTTTTATACTTTCTACTTCCCATGTAGATTAGATCTATGTAAGTCTCTCTTAGTGTCCATATTGTTGT
>JAQHUG010000076.1:4284384-4340018 GCA_028555095.1 Dicrostonyx torquatus | reverse complement strand
ATACATACCACACACACACACACACACACACACACCACACCACACACACACCACTCACACCATACACATACACCATGTACACATCACACACACACACACACTACACACACCACATACATACCACACACACGAAACTCACCACCCCCATACAAACACACCACACATACTGCACACACATACCACACACACACACGCACACGCATACACACACCACACACACACCACACATACTATACGCACATACCACAGATATCACACACACATACACACATACCACAGATACCACACACCCACTATATATACATACCACACACACACATACATACCACACACACTCACCATACACATACACCACACACACATACGGAACACACACACTACATACATACCATACATCATGCACACACTACACACGTCACACATTCACCACGCATACACCACACACACCACACATACACCACACACACATGCACACCACACAACACATACACATACCCCACATACCACACACACAAATCACACACTCTCAACACACACACACAACACACACACTACACATTTCACACACACTACACACACTCACAACACAACACACACACACAATGTAAAAATTATATTAAAAGAGGAGGAATTATTTCCTTGTCAGAAGAAAAGGGGAACCTTAGTAAATGCACACAGTTATATAAAGAACCATCAAAAATAGTTCTGTGGAATTTTAAGATTAGCAGAAAGAATGCACAGGAATCTGAAAGTGAGACTCTTCGAATCCATTCTGGCAGAGGTACATTACAGGGATCCATCCTAAACTAAGGCTCATCTGCTAAGGAGTGGTGGCAGCAAAGGGCAGAAAATGCAGTGAGAGTCTTCTACAGCTGCTCTAGCTTGTTTCATTCCCAGAACATCACGAACACCATGGGCACTCAGGTCTCCACGCCGTTCGTCACTTTCCTCCTACCTCCCCAAGGCTTCCAATAACCTTACAGCTTCATGGATTCATTATGATTACAAATTCAGTGTGGCCAATCAAGAGATGTCCTGTGGGCTGTCCAAACAGCCCAGGACTTTTGCTTGACATGATGACAAAGACATCAAAACCGGGGCAAGCTGCTCTGTCTGGATGCAAACCATCATGGGCCTTCCCTCCTAGTCCGCAGGATCTTGGGCTACAATTTGCTAAGGTTGTTGTTTGATAAGAGCATGACAAGAAATAGTGTCTATGTCCTAAACTTCTATAAACATTAGTGACATTCCAGAGCACAAGGTGTTCAGAATGGTTGTGATGACGCCTGAGAATCACACGCCAGACACTGTGAGGTCTTCTACTGCTTAATCTGTAAACCTATTTGGGGATTTTAATGATTTCATTAATAACATTCTTATTAATTCCTTATGAAATTTACACACATGTACAGTTCCAGTGCATCTTGGTCATATCTGCACCGCCACTAATCCCTGCCAACTCTCCCTCTGTGCCACGAACATCGTCCCTCCCATCTTTGTGTTCTCCTTTTAGCTTTTCCCGTATTTATAGCTCAGGGAGTCCAATTCATGCTGACTGCGTGTGCACAGGTATGGGGCCACTCACTGGAACACAGGCAGCTGACCAGTGGCCACGCATGCAAAGGAAAGCATACTCCTGGGCTCCTTCTCTCTCAGCAACCAGCAGCGGGCAGTCTTTGACGTAGGTCCCTGTGCCCTCTCCCATCTGGGCTGGGATTTTTAACCGACTTGATCTTACACAAGAAGTCCCAGCTGCTTTGGGTTCCCATGTGCCACAGGTGTGTCACAGCCAACACACAGCATTTCACAGATGTCTATTGGGCATCTCTTCCCATCCTCTGAGTTACACATTGCTTTTGCTCCTTCTTCTGTGGTTTCCAAAGGCTTGCCGGGAGGGCTCTAGATGTCCCTTCTACAGTAGAGTGCTAAGAGTCACAATAGCAAACAAACTGGAGTAATTGGGATCCATCAGGAGAGGATTTCACTCGATTTGAAATGATCATAACAAAGACTTCTAGAAAGATGGGAAGTGGCCTCTTCACTGGCCTTAGGGGCCCAGAGCTTCTTCTATGACAACCCATACCCATTCTTCCAGCCACTGGGCTTCCTCTTCTCAGAACCCTAAGCCTTCCTAACAAACTTCCCTGACAACATCTACAGAGAATTTCGTGATCATGGGTAGTCATAAGATTTGTCTCCAGGCAAAAATGACCACGTTCAAGGATGTATTCCAATACTCCACACTTAGTTAATAAACACATCTGATTTAATGAAGTTTCATTTGAATCTTTCCATAAGACACAGAAATAATTGCCCAGCCGCTAACACCAAGGCAGAGCATTCCACCTTCGTTGCTGAAGGAGCATCCGTCATTTGTTAGTTTCCTACATGCTCATGAACATACGAAGAGCTCGCAGAAGCTTGCCCAAGCCTCGCTGAGATGAGGGCACCGCCCAAGCAGGGTGCGTATCTGGTCAAATCCCAACTCCTACCAAGGCGGGACTCCTCAGGCAAGTTAATTACTACGTCTTCTAGTTTCAGTCAGTGTGAAAGATAGAGATTGCGGGAACAGGTTTCCTGAGATAAAGATCCTGTGTGGAGCTAAACTCTGAGCTATAATCATGTGTTAGGTGTCACAAGAGAGAAAACTTAAAGATATTGCTTGTTTATTTTCTACCATTATCAACGACCTGGACTTTGTCTTTTCTGAGGTTTTAAATGACTGCGGTGCTGGCTTTGTTGGTGATCTGTTCTTCACAGTAGCTCCTGTGACTATTTATTCTGCAGGAGGAAGAAAACACTTTTATTTATTATTTATTTTTATTTTAACTTCTTTATTGAGTCTTTGGGAGTTTCACGTCATTAACCCAATTCTTGCTTCCCCATCCCCCCAACAAAAAAAAAAGTAAGAAAGCAAGCAAACAAAGCAAAACAACAACAATGATGACAGAAAAGGTCACATAGAGACCCACAATTGGGGCCGCAACCTGAGGCCTTAGAGGTGGCCTTCAGCCATGTGGCCTCCAGAGCTATTCCCACCAGAGAAGCCATTCCTTCCACCAGGAGCCAGGATATCATCCAGACCCAAGCTGCTGCCAAGGGTCAAGTCTGGATCCATGGTCCAGCTGCAGCTGGGGTCTGCATTGATATCTGTGGCCTGTGTCACGTCAGAAGACCTTTGGAACCATGTGAGATGAAATCAGAGGACCTTTTGTTGGCCCTGGAAAAGCTGGCCTTGTTCTTGGTGGTCACTATAGCACAAGAGTTGGCAGCTGCACTCTGGAGAGGGAACCCCCACTCCTCACCACAGGCGATGGCGAACCGACCCTGCGGGCATGAGTGTATGGAAACATCCCATATTATAGACTGAAATAACCGTAATGCAGCACTTACTGAATATCACTGTTTATTAAATAGCATGTCCTGAGCCACATGAGCCCCTCCTCCTCCATTCAGGACAGATTTCCCCATCTGTGCTTGCAGGTAGAAAGCACCACTCTGCACATCAGCAGTGGGGGAGAAAAGGAAGTGGCAGCTGGGAGAGCTTGCTGGTTAATCTCTATTTACACTTCCTAAGTGACAGGGTCTAAGCGCCTCTCTGGAACAGTTTTGAGATCAGGTTTATACTTCTCTGTCTTTGCATCGTGATACTTCTAGTAGGAGAGAGACAAAGTAAAAATAACTGTTCTTAATACCAAAGAGACCATAGTCTCCTTCCCGAAGGGTAAATACAGGGCATGAGCTCCCCTCCCTTCCTACCTCTGAAATGAAAGATGAAGTTTTCTTTCCCTCCACATTACTTCCCCCGGCCTGCTGAGATGCCCTTAGTCACACAAAGCACATCTGTGGAAACTATAACCTGATAACTGATGTTTTAGCTTGCCTGTACGTCTCCTGAACTTGGAGCATTTATCTATAGGGATACGTACCCAAAGGCAGGGAAAACTGTATTCCCTTTAAACCAAACAAAGGCAGCTTCTTTCTTCTCTTGCCTACTTCCAATGAAGTACAGCCAAGAAGGAAAAAAAATCAGTCAGGAAAAATAAGTGTAGGAAGGTAGTTTGTAAAGGAAAATAAGTTTGTTTCCAGTTATACCTTTCAAGGCCTGGACAAAAATTGGTGGGAAAGTCGAAATAACTTTCTAAGACCGTCTCAAAGAAGGCACAGCTTTGCTTTTCTTAATAGGTCTAGAAAGTTTCTGGAATAAAAATTGTCACTGAAAAAGGAAGTCTTATTAAAATCCACAAAGGACTTTCCAGCTGTAGACTCTACCGTGTTCAAGAATGAAGTTCAAATTAGTCTATTCAAGTAGTGGTAAACAAGGATGCCATAGCTTCCACTAAAGCTGCACACTATACGTACCAGCTACACATCACGCTACACCGTAGCTTAAAAGCTGGGACTGCACTGGAGTGTTTTCCTGGCAGCCAACATGTGTACTGTAGATAAATGTCTTGATGAACTCCTAAATACACTTCCATTACTATAAAAACCAATGCACACACACACACATAGATCTTTCAGGAAGCAATTCATATTTAAACAATATTGAAGTGTTTATCCAGTGACAGACACTTTATAGGTATTTCTCACATGAGTTGTTTTAGTCAGACCTTGAAAATGAAGAGAGAATTGTATTTAGGACCACAGTTTCAGTATAGCTGCTTTGGCGCTGTAGTTCAGTGGTAGAGAGTTTGCCTAGCATATTAAAGGTCCTGAGTTCAATACCCATTGCTGAAAATAATAATAAAACATTGTCTAGAACTAGAATCTATAATCTCATGCCCGTTGATCACTAATTGTGTGACCTTGGACATAGGAACACTTAGCATCACTTGACTTAATTTTAACACTTGAAATTTTCATAATGGCATACCATGTGAACATATGCATAGATATTCTCAGACAACTTATGAGAAAATAGAACCTATTCATTCAGAAAATGAAAATTACTTTGGAACTTGATATTGAAGCTAAGTCATTAATTTATCCGAGCATCTATGAAAGAACAGACACACACACATTGTCCAATCAGATGAATGAGACAAATGGATGATTAAAAACTGAACAAATTTTTGAAATTTACAATTATAACTTACTTTGGGGCAAATTCAAGTGCGTGACTGAACAGGTCTTATAACCCATAATAACCTTTCTGTTGAGTTAAACACTGCCTTAAACAAATTTCAGGTCAAATCTTGCCATCCACCAAAATGCTAAATCGTAAGAACCACACACAGACACTTACAAGGAGACTTAAAAATCCCTGAAGTTCATATCTCTGCACATACAGGTGTTCGACAAACTCTGTATAAAAGATCAATGCAATGTAAGAAAGACAATATTCTAAAAGCAACACTTACTACAGCATTATCCCAGCCCAGTTGGAATAAGACAAACACACCCTCAGTGGAGCAGACTCACTCACATCTGGCACTTGAGACCCTAGACTGAGTGGCTGCTTCCAAGGATGCAGGCAGTCAGCTTCATGGTGTCCTGGGATCCTGCTTATCCAGGAGCCTCAAATCAATATACGTAAGCACTTCCAACCCACATCTTGAACAGAACTAACTTTGCCAATGCGAAAGCATGTATAGGTCCAACTCGCTAATTACCACGCCATCTGGTGTTGATCTGAGATGAAGGGAGCTGAAAGCTTGGATTAGACACCTCCAAAGTGGGGGATTTTGATTAGAGGCTTTCAAGTGCTGGCCAACCAGCTCCCCTTCCCCAGCATGTGTACTCCATATTTGGTTATTTTAAACTTTAGCCACCACCTTTAGTCAACCTACTCAACAGATTAAAACTGGGTGCACAAACACATACACACAAACCCAAGCAATGCACACAACACCATTGCCTAGAGTCTGGAGCAATGGCACAGCAGGGAAGAGCACTTGCTGCCATTGTAGAAGAACCAGGTTCCGTTTCCAGCACCTGTAAGGTGTCTAACAACCATCTGTAACTCCAGTTCCAGGGAAATCAATGCCCTTTTCCAGTGGATGCAGTCACACACTTTGTGAACTTATATGCACACATGAAGAAGAAACACCCATGCACATTAAATAAAACAAGTATTTAAAAAGCAGTGCTTCTCATAAATTATTTTTATGGCTGCACTAAAAAGATGTCTAAACTCCTAACCTGGATCTGGACACGATTGCACCTGCTGCTGGCTCTAGTCAACATTCCAACAGTTCTGCCACACGTTCATATGAAATTCAGTTTGGTATAATTATTTCCAAGATAAATGGGCTTCTCTCTTTATGCCTCATAATGCTACAATAGCTCTCATATAATCTCACTAAGTCTATAGCCCCTGAACCTACATTCTGATTTTCTCCAGATGGGGCAGATATGAACTGGAGAAGAAATACCACAACTAAATGCATTCAAAACTAAAGCTGTTGAGAAACAATATTGATATTTTCCCTCATGACCCTTATTATCCCAATTTTCATCTCAAATGTGAGCGGTATCTGCCAATGTCCATTCTTCACGTGTGCCCTCTGCTAATGTCTCCCTCCTTTTGTTTTCTCTAAATGGCCTCTTGTGATCCTCTACTGTCTCCCACAGCCAACTTTTTCAGTCTACTTTTGGGAGTGTGTGTGTGTGTGTGTGTGTGTGTGTGTGTGTGTGTGTAATTTTTACAAAAACACATGATTATTATTTAAATTTAAGTCAGTGAAATTAATAAAATTCCAATCTAAAGGAACACAAAAGAAGAAGGAAAAAAGACAGAAACAAATAAAAACTTCCTAACTTGGTGATGATAAGAAATTCTTTCATTCTAAACTCACAATGATTTTGAAGAAATTAAAATTACCCATGGGAGTGAAAATACCCATAAAGAATCTAGAAGATTGCTGCATGCTATCTGTAATAACTGTTCATGAAACATATAGGGAAAATGTATAGCTGACATAAATAGGGGAAAACCAAAACATAAAACTAACCATCAGAAGACTGGTATAACCATCCTAATATCAGGCAAAATAGAACCATTCAAAGAAATGCAGAGAACGATGCAATGGCAAAAAGCCTTGTGGGAACATAACGGTCCAAAGTTAAGTGGTCTTTATCTTTTATTAAGAAAACTAGGGTATAGAATTAAATATTTAAAATCAGCAAACTAATCAGTGATGGCTCCAGAACTCGAGGCCACATCTCTGACTACATGAACCCAGGTCCTCTCTAATATGGCACGACATGATGACACCACTCAAAATATTTATTTTGATTGCCTGTAATTTTAGCTCTAATGTTTGGCATGCATTGTACAGTCAGACTTTCCACAATGAAGCAGGCTAAAGCTCGCTTCTGCCATCAGTTCTTTACAGGCGACTCTAGAATTGTTTGGGCTTTCTTGTTTGCTTCTTTGGAGATGACTTCTTGGTTCCATGTTTCTGATTACTTTAGTCTCTAAAGACCTAATTCAATAACAAATTGATTAATCTGCATGAGATTAGTTACACTTGTGTATTCTTTCACGCATTATTTCTATTTCTCAAAACAACCCTTTGGGCCAATGTTATTGTCCCCACATTACAAACAAGAAAACATTTCTTTTTCTGTAAATTCAACTAGTCTATAAAATATATTCTTGGAAACAAAATACTAGCTCTATTTTCATAAGCTTTAAATTATTACTAATTATCCAAAGAATATATTAAAAAAAAAACACTGCTGCCAATCTAGATGCCAAAATGGCCTCTATTTTCCAGCCTTCTCTGAGTCATTGTTTATCATGGCCGTGGTAAGCATTTCTTTGTTCAGCAAGTGATGCTGACTACCTCATTGCATAATGTGTGGGATATCTAGTTAAGGTCAAATGTCCTCTTACTACAGTGAGTGGTCACTCTGAGTCCCAGTAATCACTACTCGCTTAATATAAAACCTTCTTTGTGTCTTATAACTTAGCACTATGTGAGATAATAAGGTAACTTCATGTTTGGTGAGAACAATACATATGGACATACGTGCCTTCACTATTATTCCAGTTTGGGAAATACATTTATTCACTATAAAATGAGTAAAAAAAATTGTTCTTTTATATTTAATGGTTAAGTTTTATGTTTTTACCTCAGAAAGGTAACTATCCTACTATTTATAACTATTCATAATTCAACTCTTTTTAATTAGTCATATAATTAAAAGAGTGTATTCTTATCTAATCACACAATTGTGTGCACTCCCTCCAAGCTTAATGACATAGCAACGTATCAATTCATCATACTGATAGCACACGCTATTTTATTTATATACATGTGTTTGTTCTATATATAATTAAGGATAAAATATAGTTACTAACAAGTCAGGTATTTTTAAATGTTGTCTTTAGAACTAGAAGCAAGAATTTTACCTTCCACCGTGCAATCCTGAAAAATCGTGAGGATGAGGTTTAAGACAACAGCAAGGTTAACAGAGAAGAACATTTAAGAGTGTGTGAAACGGCTTCTGGTTTAAGCTAAGGATTTTTACAAAGCATAAAAAATGGAGCCTTCCTTGGTGCATTCCTACCTCTCCTGTGCCATCTAGTGTTTTTAAGGGATTGGTCTATGTGCCGAGTCGACAGTAACCTGCTAACACTTCAGCTGGTCATGCAGTTCGTCTGCACACTTACCCGCAGGCGAGCAAACAAGGAACTTAAGACCTGGACTGCAGAAGGCTGCTTTTATTAGGTTATGAAAAACTGCAAATGAATAGGACTTTAACAGCAAAGGAGAAGGCTTTAAAGTTCAGTCCAGGAACCGTGGCTAACAGATGCTGAGAAAAGAATGCATAATGGAGCGATTGAGTCTCATTAGGTTCACGTGCTGCATAATGGGAACAGAATTTTGATCAGAGGCCGCACATCTGGAAGGGAGAAAGTAATGGGGCAAGGACAGAATGAGCAGGACCATCCTTCCCCATTCACAGCTAGACATTTCTGCCTCTCTTGTGGTCTGGCTACTGTACACAGATTTGGTCATAATACCCGCTATTACGAGTGGCTGCCATGGCTAGCTCCTTTAGCCCGTCAAAGTGAAAGCCTGTGTTTGTCCCAATACTCCACTCGGAGCACCAGCTTCCTGCAGAAAGCCAGGTAGAGATCTTTCCTGCAGGCTGTTACTCACTCTGTGGGATGCTGCTCCACCAGATATGAGCCATCCTGTATACCAATGGACAGACACAGGTATTTCTTGGTTTACACCTGAGGTATCTGAGTGAAGAGCTCTGATGACTTTGCCCTTCACTGCGCCGTGCTCCCATCTGCAGACTAGATGGGCAAGTAAATAAAGCCCTGGGAACTGACACATCCTGACTCAGTTTAGAATTCCAAGTACATGAGTCCTGGACTGTCTAGACATGTTCTGCTAGAATAAACGAAGTCAATTATGTATCCTACAGCCTAACTTCTCATGAGAATTCATGCCTGGGTCCTTTTTTATGCTACAAGACTCTTTCTAAGGCAATAAGGGAAATTTTACGTGTACGCAGTTTTTTACTGGGACCTGAAAGAGTAGAGTCAAAAGTCATGAGCTGGGCTGGAGATGGAGCTCAGTGGTTGAGTAGTTGCCTAGCAACTAGGTTCCAACCCAGTACTACAAGGGGGAAAAAGTAATGAATAAGAGTAGAAAAAGAAAGGAGTGTCCTTGTTGTTTTTCAGTTACCAGTACCGTGATTAAATGCCCAGACAGAAGCAACTAAGGGAGATAAAGGGCTTATTCTGAGTTGCAATTCAAGCTGTAGTTCATCATGGCAGGGAAGCCCAAACCGGGGCAGCAGGCGCTTGAAGCAGCTGGTCACATTGCATCCCTGTCAGGAAAAGAACAATGAATCCACGCTGCTGCTGCTCAGCTCCAAGGATGGAGCATACATGGGTTATTAGTCTGATCTTAGGTCATGTACAGAGAGCTTAGTTCAGGTTTCTTTGCATTTTCTCACCCAAATCTCAGCTGACGAAATTAGGACACTGGATCTTAGTTTCATCCATGTCATATACCCCCTGCCATGAGAGCTCTTAATAGTGGGATGGGACTGATTCCTGCTCTGTGTGGTGCTGCCCGAGATTCAAACCGTAAACTTGGAACCTGAGTGAATCGGCACACAGGAGAAATGGCTTCAAGACCTTGAGCCTTGCATCTTCATCTTCTGAGCGTGACCAAAGAAATAGCACACTGTGTCATCTCTGAATCCCACTCATTTTTGAAGACCTTTGGTTCTTAGAACTGTAACTTCTAGGAATTGTGGAGTAACGGCAGGCCTGGTTGTTTCCGCCTAAGACCAGCAAGAGAATTTTAGGATACTTTTAATCCCAAGCATGCAAAGGGGGGCATAATATCCTGTGCACAGCTTACAAGATTGACACTGTATGATTTTCATGCTATTAATAAACTCGCTTTATAGATGGTCTTCATTACCCTAGAGATAAAGGACAGGAAGAAAAAGGGCTAACACTCTCTTTTGAGGGTAATCTAAATCCTGTGAGTTGGGAGTCAGCATTTTATGATTTGAGAAACAGTGTAAATTGCACTTGTTTGTATAAGTTCATTTTGCAAATGTGTGAACACACAGTTCATTGTCTGTGAGGGAAGCCCACGCTGAGCCCCAGCAAGCCACACAACCACGTTATCCACTTCACGGCAGCCTCTGCCAAGCCAGCCATTTTGTTAAGTGCTCCTAAATTTGATACAGGGGCAAATACTTTTTTATTGTTTTCCCCGGGGGAGAGAAAGCTCTTTTTACACAGCACAGACCAGCATCGTTTTTCTCCCTCCTCTTCTGGCTGACACTGCCTTTTTCTTCTTTTTATATTTTCTAGCCCAAAAAATCTGAGGCTATAACTTTTAAAGCTTTGCAGAAAGCCTACCAACCTAGACCTTTGCGCCCTGCTCCAGCTATCACTAAAATCTTTCTCCACTCTGCTCTACCCAGCCCCTTCAGAGGCCCTACGGCAACTCATTGTGTCCACAGAGCTCAGCAGGGAGACCCACTCCCATGGCCTGACCCTGACCCTCCCTCACACAGCGAGAAGGCAAACTTCTGTCTTCTTTGGTATCTTTGAAAATAATTGTAGATGCACCATCCCTCAGAGTAGCAATTCAATTTGGTCAATAAATCTGAGCAGATGCCCTCCTAAAAGTTAATAGCTAGCACAAGAGATCCTGGTAACTGTCATATATCTGAACTGTGAGGCACATTAATATGACTCAATAGAGCTAAACATACATGCATGCGCACACACATACACACGCACGTGCATGCACACACATGCAAGCGTGCATAAAGTATTGCATGCACACATCCCTGTTAAGTAATTAGGTTAGTGGATAACAATATCCTGATTTCAATATTTGCTGTGGTTGTGCAAAGTATTAACAGGGGAATTAATTATAAGGATGAAAACCTGTATTAGTTTTCAGTATCATGTGGGAATTTATTTTCTCAAAATTAAAAGGTTTTCTTTGAATCCCTCTGTTCATATCACATGCTGGCCATAGTCTTCCTCCCCCACCCTCCCCTCCCAATCCTTCTCCCCCATTGCCCCTCCCACCCCTCCACTTCCATTTCCATCCAGGAAAGGGCAGGTCTCATATAGGTGTCAATAAAACATGGCATATCAAGTTGCAGTAGGACTAAGCTCCTCCCCGTGTGTTGAGGCTGGGCAAGGTGACCCAGTATGAGGAGTAGGGTCCTAAAAATCAGTAAAAGAGTTAGAGATGTCCCACAATAGGATCAAGCTACACACCGGTCACATATGTGCAGAGGGCCTAGGTCAGTCCCATGCAGGCGCCCTGGTTGTCAGTTCAGTCCTTGGGAGCCACTGCCAGCCCAGGTTATTTGATTGTGTGAGCCTTCCCATGGTGTCCTTGACCCCTCTGGTTTTGGGAATCCTGTGGAGGGGGAAGAGGAGAAAAAAAGTAAAAGTTTTATTTATTCTTCATCAGTAAATTTTACATTTGGGAGACTTTTTAGTTTGATCATCTAAAATATCACTAATGAAACACACAGAAATCATGAGAACACGCTATGGAGCAGGTGACACTCTCCATGACTGCAACCCTCCTCGTGTGTGATTACAAATTGTCACTGCTGGCAATGGGAACGTAACTTCTCAGTAAGGCAGAAGCAGGTGGATCTCTGTGAGTTTGAGGCCAGCCTGGTCTACAAGAGCTAGTTCCAGAACAAGCTCCAAAGCTACAGAGGAACCCTGTCTCAAAACAAAACAAAACAAACAAATAAGACCATTAAATGTTATTTTAAATTTTATGATGTGGAAAATTTAACTTAGGTCTGAGAAGATGACTGGGGGGGCAGAATATATCTGATACTTACCACCCACCTGGAATGAGGACCTGAGTTGGGTTCCCTAAAACCCACAAAAACACCAGACTCCAAAGCACTTGTCTGTGACTCCAGCTCACAGGTAGTGAGATAGGAGGCAGAAACAGGCGAATCCCTGAAAGCTTACAAGTCAGTTACCACGGTACACCCAGGGCCAGACATAAGAGACTGTCCCTCAAGCCAGTTACCGTGGTACACACAGGGCCAGACATAAGAGACTGTCCCTCAAGCCAGTTACCGTGGTACACACAGGGCCAGACATAAGAGACTGTCCCTCAAGCCAGTTACCGTGGTACACACAGGGCCAGACATAAGAGACTGTCCCTCAAGTCAGTTACCATGATAACACACAGGGGCAGACATAAGAGACATAAGAGACTGTCCCTCAAACGAGGTAGAAGGCAAGGACCAACACCCAAGACTGTTCTCTGATGCCCAGATTCAGAAAATAAAGGTGGTGGATGAGAGACAAGAGGAGATGGGAGAGAAAAAGGTGGAAAGGGAGGGGAAGGGTAGGGAGGGGAAAGGAGGACCTGACTTTGACTTTGTCTCTGAATTAAGCTGCCCCAGGTTCTCCAGCTGGCTTCTATGTTTCCTAAGTAGATTTACCAATCGCTCTGGCTTCAACTGTATGTTCTCAGAACACCAAGTCACAGTAATGGAGAGAAAGTTCACGTCAGCATCTCTGACTTGATACTCAAAATGACACTCACAGTAAAAGACAAGTCAGTGTCGTCCTGAGATATACAAAGACACATCTTTTTGAAGGTTTTTTTCCCTTCACTTCTTTCCTAAACTAAACTGTATGACCTGTATCATACAAATAGAAAAAAATATAGATGAACCAGTCTGGAAAAACAAAGCCGGTTCAAGTGTCTGCTAGTTAACAGCTTAATCTTGTGAAACCAACTGGTTCTAAAAATCATATCCTGGGTGCTACCATTCTGCAATCAATCTGTAAAGCTCTGAAAATTAAAAGGTGTGCTCCCATTACATTCTCAAACTTGAAGAATAAATAAGCTTTATTAAAAGGAACCTTCTTACCGCAGATCCCAACACCCAGCTTTGCTTCCGTCCGCTCCACTGGTTCCCTAAATTTGACACTTACAGATCATCGGAGACTTGGAGAAAGGCGACTGGGCCTGAACTGTTATGTCATGCGCACCGGCAAACATCAAGGAGCTATGGAGTCAAAGAACCATCACTTTCACAGCTTCAGGGGATCTAAAATGCATTGAAATCAAAGCGACCTCGGCAGACTCCTATCCACCCCATGGTTTTCAGCGTGAGAAGAAGGGAAACTGAGGCCAGAACTCTGCTGTTTGTGACTTCGTATTTTCTTTTGTGAAGATTCTACCAAAGAATTGCCATTTTTCTCTAAGTGCTTGAAGCAGCCCTTGTGACTCTTAAGTGAGGAAACTAATAGTTCCAGAAGGACCACAGCTCAGGACCCGAGCTCTGTCTTCACTGGTCCGTCATGAGAAATGACACTTTAGTCCTCTTACCTTGAATGCATACACAAGAACAAAAAACACCAGCCGAGCCTAGAAAAACATCTGCAATGCGAACTAATTAAGGGGAAGATTTGCTCATGCTAGATGGTCTTATATGCAGCCTGCTTTAAAGTAAAGCAGGAATTATTTATTTGCATAAAACTAATCACTCATATTTTATCTTACACTTCTGTTGCACAAACATTATAAGAAAGTACAGAGAGTATAACACCCTTAAGTATTTATTTGTTTGTTAGGTTTTTTTGTTGAGATGGAGCCTCCGGTAGGCTAGAGTTCGCTCTGTAGCCAGAAATGATTTTGCACTTCTGCTCCTCCTGCCGCCACCTCCAGGGTGCTGGATTACCACATCTGCTTGAGTGTATTGCTAGCGACCAAACCCAGGACTTTGTGCATGCTAAAGAAGCTTCTACCAAAAAGCTGCATCCCCAGACTTGTAATCAACTCTCAGCTACATTTTTGTAGTCATCTAAATTGTTTCAGTATTGTACCCAATGTCTGATTTAACTTTCTAGAATATGCATGAGCTAAAGGCATACTCTGCTTAGAAACTGCAGAGTAATGACTTTGCATTGCTATAGATCGGTGGGGAGCCTGCACTGGATAAAGGAACGAGCTGTTAGCAAGGAAAACATAGAAACATTTTGGCCCTGGAAGCAGTTTTAAAATGCTTTTCTGCTGTTTAATTCACACTAGTGGATTGGGGAAACGTTCCTTTAATAGGGCTTCCCTCCTACAATAGAGGCTTATTCTCGCATTTCCCCAAGATTTTCCAGCTCTAGAACTAAAAAGTTTTGAATACAGACTAACAAGAGAATTAATGCTTCTCCTGTTAGTACACCATGAGTCCTTATAGCGGTGTGCTCTCACACCCAGGCCTCCATGAGCAAAAGTGTGCTCACCTCCAGGCTTATAGGCATGTGGTCAGCATCTGCCGGCAAGATGGCTCCCTTGGAAAGGGTTAAAGGCGGGCTATCAGTCTCCTGCCACTGTTCCCAGCACCCACATCAGTCACGGGGAGTGACGTCACACACCTACAAAGCACATGGGAATGAACTGTAAACACTTCACTGACATTGAATTTGAGTCTCCCATCCAAACCCTGCCCAGATGCTGCACACCAAGTTCCCTGGCTGCCAAGGTTGCTTGTCTGCAAAGTTTTGAGGAAATACATAGTCGTGTGCACAGTCAAACAGGTTCAAGTTCACAGTACCAGGCTGGACAGTCTCCCTTTTGGTTGAGCCCTTCCCACTCTCTCCAGAACCACGGAGGCAGCACTAGCAAGGATATTGAGGGTTGTGCAAGGCAGCCTTCTCACTGAGCAAGTACTTAAATCTCACCTCCAACAGGGCTTTTGCCAACGCTCTCCCCTTCTGCTTACATCAATGGGTCCCATCTTTTTTTCCCCTCAAATCAGACTCAAGGATAGAGCCCCAGACTTTTTTATTTATTCACATATTTTTCTCAGTTCATTTATTTTGTGTAGGTGGTGCATGCATTCCCCGAGTGGACACATATGGAGGTCAGTATTCTCTATCACTTTTCATCTTACTTTTTGAGACAGTGTCTCTCATGGAACCTGTAGCTCACTGAGTGACTTATAGTACCTGCTGGCCAGAGAGGCTGCAGGATCCTCCCAGCTCCGCCTCCTGAGTGTCAGGGTTATAGGCATGAACCACCTTGCCTGGTCCTACCCCGAGCTTCCCGCATGCTAGGCAAGCATTTTACCAAGTGAGGTATGTCACTGACTCCTAGACTGAGTCTTTCGCCAGATTGTAATTGAGGTAGCACAATATATACAAGCTTGTTTTCTGCTACTATTCCACCTCCAAGGAGCTCAGCTCCGGTTTCCTCCAGGGTTAGTCTAGGGACCACTGTAGACAAATGTTTTCCTAGCAGTGAGGGGTGGAGACCTGGGCTCTTCAAGGCGCAGCTTGCAGATGACTGATCTCAATGACTGTGGTGGTCCTCTGAAAATTCCTGGGCAGCAGTGGACTCTGGCCACATCTTTCCATGAGTCACCTGATGCTCGTTTTTTGTTTTGTTTAAGTTTCGCTTCCTGAGCTCTCTCCAGAGACACAAAATAAAGGAAGCGATGAGTCCTCTGGGCCACCACAAGTCCCCACATGGAGTCACCTGACAGAGGCATGCCCATTCTCCGAGCAAACAATTTTTAACTTCCAGGTTAAAGTGTGTTTAGTGAGGGAGGTATCAGAGTTCGGAAGCATCATCAGACTACAAAGTGAGGAGGCAAAAGTTTTGCATGTCTGCATTCAGTGTCCTGGAGTCAGAGGGAGCTGGGAGCTGGATAGTTGGGATAGCGCCATCTCACACTGTAATTCAGCAGTCAACACCAACGAGAATCTCACTGGTCATTCTCCATCTCC
This sequence comes from Dicrostonyx torquatus, assembly GCA_028555095.1. Lineage (NCBI taxonomy): Eukaryota > Metazoa > Chordata > Mammalia > Rodentia > Cricetidae > Dicrostonyx > Dicrostonyx torquatus. The sequence continues at coordinate 4,323,793 of JAQHUG010000076.1, read as the reverse complement.
TTTTCACTCAGCTTTAGCAAAGCAGTATTTGGATGGGAAATAACAACTCAAGCCAAGGATTTCTTTGTGCTTAAGCTGTTTTCCCAAAGACTATCCCATAGAAAGAATAGAAGAACTGTAACATGAGGGTCTGCTTGTTGGGGTTACTGTCCTACCCAGTACCCCACAGCCAGCAAGCCCCAAAGAAAATCACACAGAGAGTCTACATTAGGTTATTAACTGATTGGCCCATTATCTCAGGCTTCTTACTAGCTCCCATAAGTTAAATTAACCCATTGTCAGCCACATAGCCAGTACCTTCTCTCAGCTGGGCTGCTATATGTTGCCTTGTTGGAGATCTGCGCAGGAATGCCAGGGAAGCTTCCTACTTCCCAATTTCTCCTGTTCTCCTTGCTCCACCTCTACTTCCTGTCTGGTTTTCCTGCCTATACTTCCTGCCTGGCCAATCAGCATTTATTTAAAACATGATTGACAGAATTGTCCCACACCAAAGAACAGTATATGTATAAAAAATATTCTCATCTCTAGGTAGGTTCAAAGAAAACCAATGGTAGTTCAACTTTATATTCTGAAATATCTGAAATACCTTAAAGGGATAAATTGCTTAATGAAGATTTGTCTTTAGACCCATGAGGATGTAACCTTTTTTTTTGAAAAATGTATCTATTTTAATATATATATGTATATATATATATAGTGTGTGTGTGTCTAAGTTAATGTATGTAGACCACATGTGAGCAGGAGCCTGTCAGAAGAGATATCAGATACCCTGGAACTGGAGTTACAAAGGCTGTTATTACTGGGAACCAAACCTTGTCCTCTGTAAGACCAAGTGGTCTTAACTCTGAGCCTTCTCTCTAGCCCTAGAAGTTCTTTTTAAGATTTTCATTTATTTTTACTTGTGTGTATGCATGTGTCCCTGCGTGAGTTTGCATGCACCATGGGCCTGCAGTGCCTAGAGGCTCGAGGAGGGCACTGGATCCTCAGGAACTAGAGTTATAGGCAGTTGTCAGCTGCATGGTGTTAGGGGCTGGGAACTGAATGCAAGTCCTCTGCAGGGACACTCAGAGCACTTAAGCACTGTGCCAACTCTCCAGCTCCAAACTTGTTTCTTAAGAATGAAAACACTATCAGAACACACATTTTATCAGTAGCAGAAGATCATCAGACATGTATCACTTCTGCCAGCAACGCCTGCACTTTCTCCTTCCATATCACAGCTCACAGAAAAGAGTGGTTCTCTCTCTCCTGTACTAGAGGTAGTCTGGGCATTCCCCAGAGTCATCATCCAATGATGATGCCAATAATAGCAAAAGCAAGAAAGGAGACAGGCAGAACACATGCAGGAACAAGTATATGTAATTTTTATGGTAACACATCCATCCACTAGATAACAAGGTTGTAGCCACTGATAGATCACAGGATAGTGGCTCCGAAAGATCCTAGCAGATCCAAATCATTTCCATCTCCTGATGAAGTCACAGCATTTAACATTACGGTGTGGTCCAACTGGTAACTGGGATGTAAACAAATCTAACACGCTGCCAGTTCCACAAAGCACAGGACCCCATGCAACCATGAACAGCATGCAGTGATCAACTGCTCTATATTTATGTCTATTCTGCGCCGTGCTTTCTACTGTTATTTTCAACTGTACTCCTCCTCCCTATATCAAAAAAGAAGGTTTTTTATAAAATGATCTGCTCTGGCACAGCATCAGCCTCATGCTCATTTGGTGTTTCCTCCATCCAGGGGTCCCCACAAGTGGTAAACCTTCACTACCTTGCTTCTCAGGTGCACTGTGATGGTACAGTGACACCATCTCACCCGCCTTTCTCAGAGCATGGCCCCATTATAAAGCAGCACATGGCTATACACATGCTTGTTCTTCAACACAATATAGCAATGAATGCTATGATTACATTCAGATTGGAATTTTATCATTAAAATGTACTTTTTTATCATCCTAAGCATCCTTGGGTAATTCTCTTAGTTTTCTGCACATTTGTCCTTTTGTCTGTGTAATAAAAGAACAATCATTCTACATGATCTCAAAAATCACCTGTTTTCTTGAGTTCTTCCATGAGTACTCCTAGATTCTACTTCACCTTCATTAACACAAAGTAAGTTGGGATCATTTGAAATCAAATGTCAAATATTAAACTTTAATCAGATCCAGTAGGATCTGAAAATTGCCAAAGTAATTTTCTTATTGCATGGCACTGTCTTCATACAAAATCATTTCTGAGAATCAAAAGTCAGTAAAGGTCATTCTGTCCCTAGTCTTCCAATGTTTGAGATGTCTAGCTGCTACCATAGCCTGAAAGCCAGCTCCGCCACCGTCAATATTCAAGGCTTTCCCAGAGGCAGTGGGACACACCACACAAACACGCAGTCTCACACATACAAACATGTAGACATACAAACACTTATATACACTCATACACCACAAACACAGAGACGGGGCCTTCTCACTTGTCTGTAATAAACAAAACATCTGATTCTATTTTTACTTTTTTGTAATATCTTGCTTTGCAGAGCAGAGCATGACAACTCATACGTCAAGAGTAATCCTGGCAGTATTTATTCTATGCCAGCCCAAGGCGTGTGTTCAGATAAAGGGCATTTCGCAAATTCCCCAAGTTGAATAATCTCCCTTTTGGCTTTTCTGCCACAGTTACTATTTCTAATTCTTCTCAGTCCACAAACTTGCAAGAGTGCAACATGAAAACCACAAAAATGTTGAAAACAAGTGTTGGAAATAAGTACTGTAAAGTCCCAAGAGTATGCATGGAAGGAAAAAAATACATGTGCACAAAACTGTTTTCCAAGCGTTTAAAATAAATTTACCCTCAATCTGTAGTATTCGGGTCCCCGTGGGGAAAGACTGAATTAGTATGAGACAGCAGCTCCAGAGCAAAACTGAGTCACTTCTGGCTCCGTGTGTCATCTGTGCTGAGTTGGGTTGATTTTCTCTTTTTTCTTTGACTTTAACTTAATTTAAGCATAAAAATAAATTTAAGAAAAGCAGAGGACAGCGGTTGTCCCCTGACTCCCTAACCAGGCTTTGGAAACCCGTTCATTTCATTCTACACAGCTGTGCTAACTTTTCAGAAAATGGATCCTCTTAACTCTCATATGTGGACAGTCTTTTAAAGTATCTAAATCTCTAAAATACTATAAACTATATGCACTGAGAATTCCAATTTGTATTAACAGGCCGCTGAGAGGAAAGTGGTCTGGTACTTTGTATTTTGCTATATTCTTGAAGAATAAAATTCATCTTTACCCTTTCAGAATTCTACAATCTATGCATTATTCCATTTTCATCTCAGGCCTAAATTAATCTCATTGGATCCTCATAGCAAGAGCATAAAGCAAATATTGCTACACCTGGCTTATAGCTGGAAAAATCTACTATATCTGAGAGTGGGAGTGGATTGACTTGTTTAAATTATTCCTTCTGGCATGAGGCAGAATTGGTGACCAAACATGTGACTCCAACATCTACAGATAAGACCACAAAAATTGAGTCACCTGAAGACCCCACTACCAGCAAGCTTCTCCTACCGCAACAACATAAAAGCCTTATCCGTTTAGAAACTATAACCAGTACCAACCCATAGGCTGTATTACCAAATACCTGCTAAGAAATTCCAGGTTAAAACCAATACCAAGGAAGCAGCCCAGGCCATCAACAGAGGAACCTGTGCTATCTAACAGAATTGATCCATATCATATTCAATGTCTTCATGTTGTTCACAACTTTACGTCAATATCAATCATTTCCAAGACCTTAAATTTCTATCTAGAAATTGAAAGTAATGCTATAAACTCTTATTTTTATCTTATTCTTTATTCCTTCTAGACTTTTTGCCATTTATTTACTTGTTTAAATATTTGTCTATTATTTATTTATTTTTTTTTTTTTTTTTGAGACATGGTTTCTTTGTGTAGCCTTGACTGCTCTAGAACTAGCTCTATAGACCAGACTGGCCTTGAATTCACCTCTCAAGGACTGGGGCTAACGGTGTGTGCTATCACCAAATCTTTATTCTTAAAGTAACATTTTAAAATTATTATTGAAAATTGTATCTTGATCATGTCTACTCTCTAACTTCTCCCCATCATGAGAATCACTCCCATTGTCAGGTACAGATGCCTTTGAATCCTTTCAGCTTCAATAATTAAGAGTCTGGCAAGATATGTCTGTGAGTGCAGTAGTGGCATGCTACTCCGGGTAGGAACAACCAACTAATTTCTGGTTGGATCTAAGGCTCATTCCTCAGGAAAAACTCATAGTGATACTGTAAAGTTGGCCAAGACGCCATGACTAGGGAACTCATACCTTATGATATTTTTGCTATTTTGTTAAATTAACATAGGATCAAATTACCCTTTAAATAGTTATCTCATATCCATAACCTTTTCTTATCTTTGCTTACATTTTATTGATCATATGAAGTGTCATCCAAAGTCTCTAACATTATGAAAGTTTGATATAATTTGGCTAGAAGGTAATAGCCACAGTATTTAAAGGTTGCAGAATCCAGCAAGTGTAAGAAAAGTAACGAGTAAAGAGCTTCACAATTACTAAGCACATTGTCCAGACCCTCTCTGAACAACATTGTTAGCTGTCACTGTCAAAGACCACTGTGTGTCAGGTGCTGTGTGGACTGCTTTGTATACCTAGTTAGGTTTTATTAGGAATATGCCTTGGAATTTTATCACAAATACATTTAAAGGAAATGAATCTCTCCTCCAAATAGGTGAAATAAATTTACACAAGCAGCTGGTGACCCAAATTTCTTAACTTGCAGATACTACTTATGTAACCTTCCACAGTCCAATATACCAAGGCCCAGATCCCCGTTCCATAGCATAAGACAGCACTTAGAATATTAGGAAAAACAATAAAATAGCTCAAAGAGCTTTGGTGAGACTGGTCATGGCTCACCCGATACTGTAGGATAGCCGAGCCTCCTAAAGCAGACGCTCTTTCTTGTGTGTCCTTTGTCTGTCTTCCAAAGGAACTGGGTTGAGAGAAAAAGAGCTGAAGAATTGCCAGTGTGGGAAGCCATACACAGTAAACCACCATTTGACATAGCAAGTGTGTGATGGTCAGAAAGACATTCAAGACAGTCTAGACTGTGCAAACTGTCCTAGTAAAGAATTTCTGGAAAACAGGCTGTTCCTTTAAACAGAGCAGCACTGGCTAGCCTCCGGTGGGACTCCCTTGATGAGCATCCTCTGGAGGGTCATTGGCCTATCAGGGAAAACCATCCCCATCAGGTGAAAATGCTGTGGCCTGACCCAAAGTCCTGAAGCTCTAACAATTTTCATCAGCATCTGGAAATGAGTCTTGGTTTCAGTGGTGACCATGCTGACCTTTACAGACTTAGTACACATCTTGAGTTGGGTCATTCTGGAAAGTCCTCCAGGGAAGAACTGATTCATCCGATATACACATCAGAATGAACAATCTCCTTCTCATTATTTTGGGGGCTTTTTTGTATGTTTCTGCATTTTCTTTCTTAAGTATCATAACAAATTATCAGGTTACTTGGTTCTGTCTGTGTGTGTGTGTGTGTGCGTGTTTGTGTTTGTGTGTGTGTGTGTGTTTATGCAGCTCTTGGGCAATACCATCTCAAGAAAGGCCAGAGGGTGAAGGATTAGGGTTATTGGGGTCACCACTGCTTCACTGGCAGAGACAGATGAACTGCTCATGAAACAGTTTCTCAAATAGTGACTCAGACTCATTCCTGGTCCCTAACTTTCCAAGAACTATAAATAGATTCTATTTTTCCCTTTCTAACATACTGGGGAATTTTTCATCTTACACATGAATGATATTCTCAGACAGACAAACATGTGTTGTTTATATGAATCACTGTACTTAGTATTTCTCATTTTTTAACCCATTTACTTTTTATGGACTATATATAGTACATAATGTATATACTTTATCCCAATACCTAATTTTCATCACTAGAACTGTCATGAATCTTCTACACACATGATAGCTGAATTCTAATCTGGGCTTAAGCAATTATTTAAGGTAAGTTGGTTTTAAAACTCTTCAAAAGATTCAAATGCTCCTCTTCCTAAAAATTCAAGCCCTTTTTTTAATTTTATCACAGAAAAACCCACAATGACTGATAAAGTGTTGTGCTGGAGAAGCCACCATGTCAAAGGCACCCTTCTAGGTCTGTGTGAATAAAACTTCATTTGTCTGTGGATTTCTTGGACGACAGCAGGTAAAACCAAAGACGAAACTGAAGAATCAACCTAAGACAGAAAAATACCTGAAAGAAATTTCTGTGTGCGTTTCCAGCTATACATCTTCATCTACTGTTACTTCCAGTTCTGCTTTCATCTCTACAGCTTCTCTGGATGCTTCAGTAACGATTTGTGCCTTTATTTCCCCATTTAAAATGGAAGAGGAACATTGCTAGAAAGAATAGGGTAGCACAAGAAGGTTATGAACATAAATGCTCAAAGAATATTGCAAAGCTTTATCTGAGGAAGTTCCCAGAGTCTCCTCAATATAGCAATAGTACAGACAGCTGGCTCTACACCCCAATCTGCAGCAGGATTATAGTTCTTTCCCCCCTGTCAATGGGCTTGGCAACCACACTAGAATAGGGGCACAGACATTCCCCACTCTGTGAAATTGTCCCAATGACACAACCTAGAAGAACTGGGTAATTTAGGGGCAAATAGTTTCTAGTCAAAAGTTATCTCCTGCCCATCTTAGAATCTCTCAGCAGAACTTGGGGAGATGAAAATGTTAGCAGGAATACACCCTCATGAAACTTATACTTGTCTCTTGTGGGGGGGGGGAAATCACAGATCTCGAGGCACCTTTTGTATTTACAAGGAAGTTGTGGAGCTAAGTCACTAACACCAACCATTTGGGGACGTAGACCTAACACTGGAGTTCTCACCTCTAAAGGCATTCTTCAATATCAGATTCTAGACCCTTAGACTGGGTTCCACGAGCGGCTTTCATGCAAGTGTACAAAGCTGAATAATAATTGTGTGGGGATGTGGATTTTTGTACTACAGAGTGGGCAAGTTGATTTTGTATTGCAAATGGCATCACAGAGTAAGGGAAAGAAAAGTAGGGTAGGAACTTATTGTTCATCCGGAGTTAGTGAACTTTTATTATTTGTTATGGTTTTGGTTGTTTTAAGGGTCTCCTTTTAAAAAGTGTTGAAGATGGATGGCATTTGTAAAACATTTGTCCATTATGCTACCATCTGTCCAGAAACTAATGGCCAAAGACTTTCTATTTTACTTGTCGATGGTCCTAATACAATAAACCCAAAGTGCTCCAAATCCATATTCAATCTATGTTGGCTGTCAACACATCTCCATGTCTAAGGGGTTATTCCATAACTTTGAGAAGTCTTGCTCACTTAACATCCAATGAACCCACAACAAAATAATTTTCTAAGGATGGTAATTTTTACATTTTTCCTTCTCTGCTATCTCCACCTTCTTTTAGTCACGGAGAAAGCAAGTCATTTTGATGACATTTCTAGGTGAACTTATGAGGCTAAAGATGGGAATCACACTCCAAGGGAGACACCCATTTGTCTTTAGAGAGCACCCTCACCCCACATTATTTCAGACATTCCCCCTTTATTATTTATTTGTCATTGACAAAAAAGGGTAGAACAACATGTTTAAGATCTCAAGTTTCAGCTGGGCGGTGGTGGCGCAAGCCTTTAATCCCAGCACTCGGGAGGCAGAGGCAGGTGGATCTCTGTGAGTTCGAGGCCAGCCTGGTCTACAAGAGCTAGTTCCAGAACAGGCTCCAAAGGCCACAGAGAAACCCTGTCTCGAAAAACAAACAAACAAACAACAAAAAAAAAGATCTCAAGTTTCAGAGTCTGTGGTTTTGAAACTCAAATGTTCTCCTTACACACTTTGTGATCTTAGAAAATGACTTCTCTGAATCCTTGTCTTGTCATCAAAAAACTCAGCTTAAAAACCTAGTACCTATATGATAATTTGTTAGGAAAACAAAGGAAGATATTAGTGTAAAATACTAGCTTTTGTATATAGAAATGTTTAGCAATAAATAACTCAATTTTTCTTACTATTAAAATACCATGCTTGTTAGACATGTTTAACCCATGGTAGAAAGTCATTAAGAAAGTCAGGCTTAAGAGACAGAATGGCCTCTGTATAAACACACACTTCAAACTAGCATGCAAGAGGAAACAGCTGGGGAAGTAGAAGGTATTGGGCATCAGAGAGTGGGCAGAGATCCAGGACAAAGTGTACCCACTTTGTAAAGGGGCTCCTTTATCTAGAGGAGTTGTGGCCTCAGCAAGTCAGAAATGGGATGCAGCATCCATCCTGACCACACTCAAGGCAGCACACAGACTCTCTAGTCACTAACACATTGAAAAGCTTTACTCTGGAAAACGAAGCACAGAGAGTGTCAGATCCTGTCTACCAACAAGGTTGGCTTGATGCTAGATGACGAGTTACTGGACTCAGCCATTCCTAGCCAAAGTTGGCCAAAAAAGTGGAGATAAGATTGGACCTGCAGGTAGGTGTTAAGTGGTCCCAGCTGCCAGAGGAAGAAGCCAAGTCGATCACAATTCCATAAACATTTACAATCGGATCTCCGCTGCCAAAAAGGAACACCAATAAAATGTCTACAACCGCCTCAGGGCTTTCCACTTGCCTTACTTCTCCTGCCAGATCTTTCTCACCATGTTTAGCCACATTGTAGTGCATATTTCAAACTGCGTTCTCTCTGCATCTACTTCACTGGCCTTTGGTTTTTGGATTGTTTTTTGCTTACTTCCATTAACTGATGTGATGGTTGGATCCAGCTTCACCCAGACACCAATCCCTTGGAAATTCCCCACTCACATATTAGCCCTAACTTTCAGGACTTCAACTCTGGGTGTGAGGCCCAGACTCTAATTCATATTAGAAAAAAGGTTAAAAGGTATCTGGGCAAGGTCATTGTACTTGGGGGCAAAACACTGGACTTGAGTCCAAGGTATGTGTGCAATGTTAGTGCAGCTTTGTGTAATAACAACTCATTGAACTCTTAATAACTAACACTGAATCCTCACAGAGCCCTGAAATTGATGATATGATCACCACTAAACAGTCAAGGAAACTAAGGCACAGAGAAGTGAACTGCTCACGGTAGCAAGGCCAGTGCCAGGCTCATGAGCAAGTGCCTCGTTGCCTCTTGTAGCTTTGCTTAGGGTATAGAATAGTGGAAAGGCCAGTCTTCAGGGGATGAGAGCTCTGAAGTCTAGAGAACCACGAAGCATTATGGGGAAACAAGAAAGGGAGACTTGATGTATCACACAAATAGAGAGCATCTATTTCTATGGTTTTTCTGATCAATCTTAAGTTGTTTTCCATGGTTTTTGGTACCAAAAATTCATTTCTTCTATCCAGGGTGATCCATGTGTCCCTCTTAGGGTCTTCCTTGCTACCTTCCTTCTCTAGTAACCAGGATGGTTTTTTCTAGTTCCATCCATTTGCCTGCAAATTTCATGATGTCATTGTTTTTAAAGCTGAGTAGTATTCCATCATGTAAATGTACATTTTCTTTATCCATTTTTTAGTTGAGGGGCATCTAGGTTGTTTTCAGGTTCTGGCCATTGTAAATAATGATGCTATGAACATCACTTCTTGTGGTATGATCGAATATCTTTTGGGTATATGCCTAGGAGTGGTATTACTGTCTCTTGAGGTAGTTTGATTCCAAATTCTCTGAGTAACAACCATACTGATTTCCAAAGTGGCTGTACAAAGTTGTATTCCCACCAGAATTGGAGGAGTGTTCTCCTTACGCTACATCCTCTCTAACATAAGCTGTTCTCAGTATTTTTGATCTTAGCCATTCTGACAGGTATAAGATGGTATCTCCAAGTCATTTTGATTTACATGTCCCTGATGAATGAGGATGTTGAGCAATTCCTTAAATGCCTTTTGACAATTTGAGAGTCTTCTGCTGAGAATTCTCTGCACCCCATTTTTAATTGGATTATTTATATTTTGGTGTCTAGTTTCTTGAGTTCCTTATATATCTTGGAGATCAGCTCTGTGTCACATGTGGGGTTGATAAAGTTCTTTTCCCATTCTGTAGGCTGTCATTTATCTTATTTACTGTGTCCTTTGCCTTAGAGAAGCTTTTCGGTTTCAGCAGACACAGACTGCGGCTGCACAGAGTGGACCAAAAGGTGAATGACCAGCCTCTGGGCTGGACAGCCCAGTCTCTAGGCCCTAGTCCCTTGGGCAAATACCTGGGCCTCTCCCTGTTAGTGCCACACTAACAGGTCAGCAGGCAAGCCTCCTTCAGGCAGGCTGCCCTAGCACTCCCCCATCGGACCCTGTAATCTACAAATCCCACTGTGCCCCCAAACCCACCCAGTCCCGCAACCTCAGGGGCTCCCTAGAGACACAGGTAGCGCCTGCACAGAGAAGACCAAGATGACAATGGGCAAGCTTCCTACAGGCAGAGCACTACAACACCCTGCCCCCTGTCGGACACCTGCCATTCTTAACATTGTAATCTCCACTTTGTAATATTGACCTGGCTTTTCCGTTCTGATGTACTTAAAGCCTTTTTATTAACAGTTACTGGCTGTCGTAGCTTCTTTCTACTGCTATGACAAACATCACACCCAAAACCAACTCAGGGGAGAAAAAAGTTTGTCTTATACTTCTAAGGTATAGTCTACCATTGAAAGTCAGGGCAGGAACTCAAGCAGAACACAAGGAGGAAGGCTGCTTGCTGGCCTGCCAGATAGTTCATGCTCAACTTTCATTTTATGGAACCCAGGACCACCTGCCTAGGGAGGCATTAACTATCAGTTAAGAGCTATCTTAACAGACATGGTCACAGGTAAACCTCATCAAGGCAATTCCTCAATCAAGGCTTTCTTCTCAGGTGACTCCGGGTTGTATCAAGTGGACGACTAAAGCACTGTGGTTTTTCTAGGTCTTCTTTGTGTGTTTTAAGTATTACTCATATCATTTTATTATCAGAACCCAAGTATTCAACCAAGGACACTGATTTCCTGCTTTGTATTTCTTCTCATTATAACTTATGTCTTACTAGGACATCAGCCCTGTCATTTTAATTCTTCCATCTCTTCCATATTCATGGGAAGTTGTCAGAGAGGTTTGGTTATTTGTGAGAGCCTTGTAAATTTGAACCACGTCTAGCATCACAATACCATTGTAAAGACTAAAAATACAAATATTATTGAATTATCACATAGTGACTTTATGTGATGCCCCACCAGGTGAAGAAATAAAATTTTCCCAAAGCCTAGGAATTCTACCTCTCTTAGCTATCGTCCTGCTTTCCCTCAAAAGTAAATTACTGTCCCTTCCTTCAGCATAGATGAACACAGGTGCCTTTTGTTGATTTCTCTCACATGTTCTGAAAATCAGTTCATTCACACACTTCGTCTTTTTAAGGGGTGTGCTGTTGATACAACAGTATTGTTTACTTTCAATGCTGTCTACTTTCCTGTTGTGTGACTATGTCACCATTAATTGTGTCAGTGTAGAAAAATTGTGAACTAATCTTTGGCTGGATACATATATGGGGGAGAGGGTGAAACACACAAATAAGAGAAATTCCCAGGTCAGAGCAAAGTGCAATTTTAATAGATATTTCCATATACTTTCCCTAAAAAAAAGTGACATTACATCGATGAATAAGAAATAAGAGTCCTTCTTAAGCCAAACCCCTGCCCCCGCATTCCTCAATAGTAGGTACTGATGAGTTCGTGTGTGTTTGTTCTCCATCCTGGCAGATGTTAGAGGAGTTCCAATATCGTTTTCATTTAGATTCCCTGTTTGCTAACAAAAGCCAGCCTCCATTTATGTTGTTGAAAGTAATTTATTAAGAAAATGTTCAGCTGTATCTGTATCCTCAGGTCGTGAGTATGAGTGATACAAAAGGAACAGAGGGAAGAGAGAGAGGACGCCATCTTCGCATGGGGGCTCCTGGCCTGGATTTAAGCATCCTTTGAAGCATTCTCTAATCATTTGGATGTCTTCCATTACTGCCTTCCCTCCTGCTCATTTCTCTACTCAATTATTTAATTGTCTCCACTGGATAGTGGGAGGTAACATTGTTCTTACATAAACAATACAAATACACACACAAAAAATCTAACCTTCTCTCAGTCTGTCTGTATAAACAGTCTTGTCAAATCTATACTAAATATTTTTTTTCTTGTTTTGACATCTCCAGTGAACATGCACATCTACTCTTATTGCTCTGCATCAGCACTCTGTTCCTTTAGTAGTTCTGTGCCCTATATAAGAAAATGTCTACTCCATCTAAGACCATAAAGTTACCTCCTTCATCCTCCTCTGAAAGCTTTACTGTTTCACCTCTTAGAGATACAAATACGTGTAAAACTTATTTTGTATATCTCTTAATCCAGAGGCAACCATGATTCTCTTCTGTGTTTGTATCCAATTGTTCCAATGTCACTTAGTAAATGTCCTGGACAACAAGCATCCTCTGAACACCATGACCTGGCAGTTTTTCCCCTTCTGCACACTGCCAGCTCTGTCATGTACCAGTCTGATCTACTGCTAGTCTGTCTGTCTGCTCCATGGTTTATCCACCTCCAAGGACTGTCACCAGGTTCTCATAACTACATGGAAAAGTCAGTTTCAAACATTCATAATTTTCTGTGAATTTTTAACTTTTCTTAGCTTTTTGTGTTACTGTGTGCATTTTGAAATTAAACTGTCAGTGTGTGCCCAGTGGTGTCAGAACTGATTCTAGTGAAGAACTTTGCAATTTCATCAGCTGAGTTTGAACACCATTCCTTCATGTCGTGTCTGAAAGTAAGCCTCATCCTGCACATAGAGACACTGTGCACAGCCAGTGTCCTCCCTTCCCCACCGACTTCTCTGTCACAGTTCATGGGACTTCCTCTAAGGCTTGCTACACTCTCTTCTCTTCAGGTCCTTGGAGAAACCTGGCAATGGGTCACAACCCCGCGGCCCTCAGGCTTCTAGTCCCTTCCTTCTAAAAATGTATCTGGCAAAGGCTCCTGACTTCTTTTGGTGAGCTATTTCACCTTTTCTCCATCTGTCAGTGGAAGCAGCAGCCAAAAGATTGTTGACTTTAGACAAACCTCAAAAGTCTTTCTGAGCTCAGAAGCAGGAGCATAGAGCCAGGCTGTTCCCCTCTCTTCAACCTTGAACTCAGAAGCCTGCTGTTTCGTTGCTTTTATCTTCAGCCTTTGATTGAAACCTCAACATAAAACCCTACTCCTCCTCCAAGGAGCAGGAGGGAACCATTGACTCTGGGGTCAGGTTCAAGTCCAGCTTTGACATTTATTAACTGAGCTTGGGGCAAAGAGTCCGAGGAGGAAGTTATGCAGAATGGCCGTACTTCCAGCTTCCAGTGCGGAGCGTAATGCTGAGAATGTCTTGCTTCCTGCTGTGTTTCTTGCCATGTCCTCTCAGTGTTCCTTAAAAACAAATTTATGTTTAGAAACTAGCTTTTGTCTTAACATTTCACAATCAATTGTCTTCATTCTCCATTCCATAATTCTCTTCTTTCCTATGGGCACATTATAAAATGTCAATATCCAGTGCTATAGTGGCTATCTTTTTCTTTTTGAGAAAGAATCTTGCTGTGTGGTACTGGCTGGCCTAGAACTCTCTATGTATACCAGGCTGAGCTCAACTTCACAGCCATCTTTCTGTGTCAGCCTCCCCAGAGCTGGGATTACAGGCATGTGCGTCTTGCCAGGCTTCAATACCACTTGATAACTATGCTTTCTCACATCTGCAGTTCTAATTGTAGGCTATATTTTCACATATTTACCTCTCTTTAATATTTATTTTATTTTGATTTATGTATATATATGTGTGTGTGTGCGCGCGCGCGCGCGCGTGTGTGTGTGTGTGTGTGTGTGTGTGTGTGTGTGGTGTGGTGGCGGTACATGCATGTGGGTGATTATACCCGTGGGAGCTAGGATTCCCCCGCAGGAGCTGGATTTACACAGGCAGTTCTAAGCTGACCCACTTGAGTGCTGGGAACAAATTGGGGTCCTTGGAAAGAGCAACGTATGCTGAACCATATCTCCAGCTCCTTCCTGTTTGTTTGTTTGTTTTGTTCATAGTTCTGTTACATCTTTTCTTTCCACAGCTAAATGACTTTTTTTTTATTTGAAGCACTTTCTATGTCCAGTATCCTGGGGTCAATACTGATAAGTTTATTTAATAATTATCAATAAAAGCTCAGGAGTCAGATATTAAGGTAATAACCTGAATAATCAGAGAAACGACAGAGAAGTGACCAGTGATTTCCTGTTTCTGTCATTCCTCTATCCAAAAGGCCTATGACTTTAAGTCCCATCCTATTACTTCCTGTCTATCTTCAATCCTCCAAAACCTCTATGATCAATTTCAGTGAGCTAGTACCGGTTAGCTCTGCCCTCCGATTCAAAACAGTCAGTCTCAGAAACGTCAGAATGCTATCAAAATATCACACAACACCATACTACCCTTTGAATGTGGGAACATTGCTAACTCAGTCAACGGACTGACACTCCCAGTCTTGAGGCCTTCCTTGGCCACAGGTAGCGCACACTACACTACCTCGCCATCTCTTCTGCATTGCAGCGGAACAGCATCCTCGTGCTGTAGAGCCATGACAGATGGAAGCTAGGCTCTGCTTGAAGCCAACTCAAGGACAATATACCCATTGTCACTCATCTTAAGCACCTCAGGAAATGTTTCACTGACATTTATGTTATGCACAGAGCCCTTTCTGTGTTTGTTCTGCATCCAGGAATACGTTCCTGACACATGTACCAGGAAAGACATGAAAGAAATCTCTTTCCGTGACGGAGGCTGTGACTGAGTCAGCTTGCTGATTGCACTCTTCACTCTTCCCTCAGGCCAGGGGCTCTCCCTAAAGAACCTTAAATTCCCGCTGCAAAGATGCACCTGGCAGACAAATCCACCCAGATCCAGAGGCTCAAATATCTGACTTAGCTGTGGTCAAGAATGAACTCTAGAGAGGACCCCATAACACTGTCAAGTGTAACAAAGAGAAAAGCCCTTTCACGCTATATTTACACACTCAAAATGGAGGAATGTGGCTTTGTGTTTTTTCTCCTCAGATACGGCTGGAATTCCCTCCCATCAAGCCCTCTTTCTAATGTATGGGGAGCATGGCTTGGCCTCCCATCATTTTTCTTCCAGAGTGGCTTTGCATTCATACCCATATCCTTATCTGATGTTCCGTCTTCACCAGAATATAAATCTTCCAAACATGATTGTATTTTTAAGACATTCACATTCACTCCGTGGCTTAAGGAAAGAAAATTCCTCCCCCAGAAGATTTCCCCTCTTACTGACCAGCACATAACTGTAAAGCCAGACCTGCTGTGCACAGCCCCCTTCTGGTACTTAGTCTGGTCCCCTGCACTCCCAGGTGTCTCTTCTCAAACTCATCAGGTCTCAGAAGGTCCCTGTGCTCTGAACTGCAACATGTGGCGGCCTGACAGCTGCTAGGGACGGAAGAACTTGGGAAGTTAAAACACTTCAGAGTTCATGTCTAGAAGCAGAGACACACAATGCAGGACTTGCCCGAGGTGAGATGGGAGGGAAAATGGCTGCAGCCCCATTTCATCCCCTTCATTTTCTTTTTGGATCTGCAGGAGTGGTGT
Source organism: Dicrostonyx torquatus (assembly GCA_028555095.1). Classification (NCBI taxonomy): domain Eukaryota; kingdom Metazoa; phylum Chordata; class Mammalia; order Rodentia; family Cricetidae; genus Dicrostonyx; species Dicrostonyx torquatus. The sequence goes on along the minus strand of JAQHUG010000076.1, from coordinate 4,308,083 downwards.
CTTATCTTTAGGTAAGTTGCCACTGTCACAATAAGGTTAACAGTATTTACAAAATGTTGTATCCTACAGTATAAACCCCTGCAATCATTTGGGGTTTGCTCAAGATATGGTCATAATTAGAATATTTGTAAGACAAAGCCTGGGTGATTGACATGAAGAGAAACATTGCAAAGCAAAGAATGAAGGAGTCTTCAGGATTGCTGGAGAGACAACCCAAATGCTTTGTCCTGCCTGGCTCAGAACGATAATGTCAGGAGACCTTATGCTTCTGTTCTGTTAGGTGATAGAGACCTAGAAAGTGTTTTGGACTTCCTTGTCACTTAAGCGTAGCACTGAAGGCAATCCTTTCTAATTCTCCAATTCTATCACTGTAGAAATAAATCCGGAGTCCAAAGAGTGCCCTATGCAGAATTCTCCATGCTCCTACTGCCCTTTTTCTTTCTGCAGCCATAATCACAAGGTTTAATCTTTCTGATGGTGCTTAGCATTTGTCTAAACAGTTTGCTACATTGAAGGCAATATTCACTGATTTTATTTCGTGTAAATCAAGGAAACTAAGGAAAGCCTCATAGTTATGCAACACTGATGGTGATAATAAAACCGAGACATGGGTCTCAACTCACACCTGCATTGGTTACATCTGTTGTATCTGAGTCCAATGCCTGGCATGAATAACTCAAAGAAGAAAGGATTTCTCTCAGTGCACGATTTCAGGGACATCAGTCTCTCAGCACAGAACAGCATAGTTTCCATCATGGATAGGAAGTAGAAGCATTAATGTGAGAAGTAACCAAGGTTAGATATAGTCTTGTAGGAAGATGTACCTACTTCCGCCTACTGGACCCCACCAGTTCCTTCCCATGTCTCCCAACAATGCATTAATATTATGAACACATCAAAACATTAACCCATTTATCAGGCCAGAGCTCTCATGACCTCATTGGCTCTTAGACACACCTAGTGCTGCACTGTAGCGGTCTCCTTGTTGATCAAACTTGTCAATCAACATCCTTGTGCCTGTTTCATTGAAATTAATTGCCTTTCTTTATTACAAGCTGTTAATAGTCAGCCTATGACGTCAAGGGTTGCTGAAAGTTCTTGCTGACTAATAAACTGGTGAACAGAACTTGGTGGAGTTTATGAATTAAGAATTATAGCACAGTGTAGCAATTCTGATTTTCTATAGTTATTACATCACTGTTGGTATTCTATGCTCCAAATATGAGCTCACTTTTAGTTGACAGAGAACAGAATACAGGAACATCTTCAGTCTGAGCTATGAAATTATGCTGTCACTAAAGGAAACAACAAAAGTGGAAGAAATAGAAGGTTCAGCATTAACAGAAAGGTTTGTTTAAAGCCAGACCTCAAACAGAGACTGAAGAAGCTCAATGTGCTAGATTATTCCAGCAGAATGTGGAAAGAAAGGAACACTTGTCCAAGCAGAGACACTGGGACCTCTCTGCTTACCACATCAGCGAGCCAAGGGCACATTCCACTAAGTCACAAATCTCTAGAACCATCTGATGCAGGAAGGGCTCATTTTCCATAAAAGGTGCAACAGCATCCATTTTGTTTAAGTGAATAAATGAAATGTTTGGCTACATGTAGCAATACACACAGTGAAAGCCATACTTAATTCCCCAGGTGTATAGCCAATTTTAAAATGGAGTTTTTAAGAAAGTATTCAAACCTCCTCAAAACTAGACTAGTTTACTCAAGATAAAAAGAGCAAATGTCAGTATCATAGTGGGCAGTTACTAGGTCAGAATGTAGCACAATATATTGTGATGAACCCAAGGTCCTGCATGGTAAATCCATCTCTGTTGTAATTAATGGTTATTGTGAGCATTCTACTTCTTGGTATAGTTGGCAGAGCACTGTGAAATTAACCAGTGCCATATAATAATCAGAAACCTGATTATATCCCAATGATCAATGAATCAACAGAAACGGAGCTTGGAAATCCCAAGACCATTTGAGAAATGTGAACAGAGAGAGTAGAACAGGACTGAAGAGCTGGAAGACAAGGTGAACACATATCACCCTATAAAGATGAGTTCTTTACATTTCTTTGACCTCTAGTGTTTTCTAAATTGTTTGTAGTTAAAGAATATCAAACATCCTGGGCCTAATTTGCTAAGCTAGTAAAACATTATCAAATATTTAAAGAAAAATAATACCAATTCCACATGGATTTTTCCAGGAGAGAGAGAAAAAAGGCAAAGGCTTTTCAGCTCATTTGCAAAGGCAATATCCTGAACAAATCTAACAAAGACATTGAAATAAAATTGGTGATAATTACCCATCATGATAATGCAGACACAAAATAAAAATATCTACAAAATTCACTATCAGCAACACATAAAAACAACAATATCTCATAAACAAGTAGAGTTCATCCTGGAAATGCAAGCTTCATTCAACACATAAAAATCAATTTGATGCATCTATTTATATACATATGTGTAATATGTATATGCCAACAATGAACCAACCAAAATCATAATTTTCAAAAGTACAACTTAAAACAACTAATATAAAACACAAAATACTTAAATATAAATAAAGCTTCATGCAGGAAAATGTGTTGGGATAAGACCACAAAACTGATGAGATAACAAATTTGAAAGACACATACTGTTTGTTTTTAAAGCTTATTATAAATCTCAATGATTAAAGCAACATAGTTTTTGCAGATTAAAAACCTGGATTTACTGAAATGTAGAGACCAGAAATAGGCCCACCCAAATAAAGATAAGTGATTTTTCAAATCATGTGTCTACCCATTAAATTAGAAAGAATAAGCTCATTCACAAGAATGCTGTAATAATGGACATGTAGATTAAAAAAATAGTTTAATCTTGTGACTTAGCCCTTGCGTCATACAGACACTAGAAGAATACATCAGAGAAAATCTTTCAGCTTTGAGTTTTGTTTAGAAAAATTTCTAGAATATAAAAATATAAATTATAAAAAGAAATCAATAAATTGGACTTAACCAAAATTAAAAGTCTCTGCACTTATGGAGTTTGCTAAGGAAATGAAAGCATAAGCCTTAGAAGATTTGCAAAGTGAATCTCTATGAAGGACTAAGTAGTAAGGGTAACTGGGGGGCCAACCAGATGTTTCAGAAGTTAAAGACACTTGCTGCTACTCAAGCCTGATGACTTGAGTTTGATCGCCACAAAGACATCCACCATGCCATGACCCCCAGGACTCATCATAACACATGAACAGACAGTAATAAATAATAATTAATAAATAAGGGTGTGGTGAGCCACACATTTGGTTTCCCCCAGCACTCAGGAGGCAGAGGCAGGCAGATCTCTATAAATTTGAAGCTAGTGTGGTCTACATAAAAAGCTCAGGTCAGTTAAGGCTGCATAGTGAGATTCCCATCTCAAAATAAATAAATAGATGATAGACAAACAGATACATATGAGCATAAATATATACATATAGTTCAAGAAAATATTGACTATCACATCTCAAAAGTAAGAAAAAGTTAAAACTATAAAGAATTAATAAAGATATTTACTAAATAGTCCATAAAATAAAATAAAACATGCACCTGGTAATCAACACATTGGAAGGATGCCGCCATCATTAACAAAATATAATGCTGCTGCACAACTTTTACAACAGAAATTCCACTTCTGAGAATCACCCAAGGCAAATGCAGGACTCTTTCCTTTACAAAACACCAGACAGGGCCAGCAAGGAGACTAGTTGGTGATGAGGCTTGCCACCAAGCCTGCCCATCTGAGTCCAACACCCAGACGATGGAAGGAGAAAACTGATTCCCACAAGTCGTCCCCTAACTTCCTCACACATGCCCACACACATACACAAAAACATACACACTAAACAAGTAAACAATAACTTCAACTGTGCACAAATATTTTCAGTTATTTTAATTGAATTTCCAATGTGTAGACAACAGAAGGGATTATCATCTGGGAAGAAGCTTGCACAGCACCGAACAAAGTTCTGGAAGCCTTTGAGGAAGCACCTAGTGGGAGGCTTAGGTCCTGGGGTGTGTGGTTCAACAGCAGCCTGTTCCTTCTCTGCTTGCAGGTCACCACAAGATGACCGCGCTATGCTGCCACTTGCTCTCACCATGATGAACTTGTCCAAAAGCTATGGTGCCAGATGATTAGGCTGGAACTTCTACAATTATGAATCAAAATAAACTTTTCCTTCTTATGAGTAGATTGTCTCAAGTATTTTGTTACAGTAATGGAAAGGTAAATGATGTAACTATATATAATAAAAATGGATTCAAATAAAAATTTGAAAAAGTTGAAAAGCTTTGTGGGTGACAGAAACAGAATATTTATTCAGGCTCAAAGAATCTCTGTCAAAATGATTTACCAATTAATTACTAATAAGTACATGATAATGATTAACTAACCAGGAAAACACTAAGTTAATGTGAGCAGGACCAGTACCTTCCCTGGCACACCAGTAACACAACCAGTCTGATATTTAAAAAATAAAATAGCCATTATATAAAAAAAAAACAGAACTTCTAGAATGTTCCTGCCATATACCAGAGCTCAAGAAAGCACACTAGTCAAAACTGAGAAACATTTTACAATAGAATCTGTCAGTCCACTTCTAAACAAACAACTTGAGAAAACAAAACAAAACAAAAAAGGCTGGATTGCCCCAAGGTCGAAGAAAACAGAGACTTGGGTGCTAAATGCTGCCTCTGGTACTGGACTTACAGGTCCTCTGGAAAGGAAAGGGAAGAAGGTTTCCTCTTTTCTGTTTTACAGATTTTCCTTTGTTTTTGTCTACTATCCTAAATAAAATTGTCAAAATAATCACAAATTTTGAATGGGGTTTGTGAATTGCATATCAGTCTTATGTAAATGTTAATTTTCTTATATGCATGTGCATACTTGTGTACACTGCGCATATGCATGAATTATGCTTGTCTAATACTATATTGTAGTTTCATAGGAATTATACACTGAAATATTTATAAATAATAGAGTATCACACCTGTAGCATACTCTCAATAGAAATGAAAGATAGACAATAGATGGCAGGGGTAGAAAGCACATGACAGAAGATTCAGATACAGGGAGATGATAGACAGATAGATGGCAGATGGATGGATTGATAGATAGATAGATAGATAGATAGATAGATAGATAGATAGATAGATAGTAAGATAGGGATGTAGACAGGTGGACAGACAGATGAATGGATGATAAATATATCTTAAATACCTAAATAGATGACAAAAGGTAGGTAATAGAAACAAAGATGATAGATGCATACATACATGGTAGGTAGAAGATAGATGGAGGATGAAGAGATGGTAGCTGGATAGATGGATGGTTGAGAGAGTAGATGATGGAAAGAAAGGCATAAGATAGAAACAGATGATAGCTAGAAGACAGACAGGCAGATAGACAGATGATTATGATTAGTTGAGAAGAAATAAGTAAATGTTAGAAGACAGGTATTCTAAAATGTCAGTACTTCGAGAATTAGCATAAAGGTTAAACAAGATTTCCTTGAACTTTGTATCCTTTTTTTTGTAAGTTTGAAAGTTTAAAATAAAAGATTAAACTAGCAAAGGCAGTATTGTATATCCTTCCTCATTTTAATAGTGTCTTGCATTGCACAAATATGCAAATGGCGTTAGGAACATCCATTACCATATTTTCCCATACCTCCTTCAGTGTGTTTCAGATTTTAAAATTCGTCATAAACCCTGCAGTGTGGACCAGGGAACACTTCACAGAAGCCGTGAATACTGAGAAGCTTTTCATTCCCATGGTCATTGTGAGCTCTTTAATTTGGTCACAATTCAGAACTGTAAATACATTGGCCCTTGTGACATACTCGTAAAATCTATTTATTAATGCTTTCTAACATAAATCATAGCCTGCAGAAAATCTTTCAAACTGACACCGTACAGTATCAGAGGGGGAAAAACCTTTTCTGGTGAAATACATGAAAGTCAACAGACATTTCATATGTGTGTAGGCTTGAACTACAGTCATATGAGGCCTAGGTATGTAATTACTTCTGTCAAGTTACATGTTCTACACCAAATTGCTACCATATTTATTACACTGGTTAAATGTTGACTTCAATGTGGGACGTGTTCTGACAATAATTCACGATTCTGAACTGAACTGAAGCATTCTGTCCTTCTCACTGAAGGATCCTTATGAATGAGAAGAAACAAAATTTATGGATATTTGGGAGGTAGGTACATTTTGAGAATGAAGCTTCACAACTGATTACCTCCAAACTTAACACATGAATACAAAGTCAAAATATTATTAAAATCCACAGAAGCCAATTAAAGATGGAAAATGTGGCAAATATGGGAATTTTACCAGTGACTTCATTCCCTGTGACTGGACATACCTCTGCCCCCAACCCCTTCCAGAGCAACCCCAGCCAGAAACAGAAGAGACTGTGGTGGTTGAGTCCAGTTCTGTTTTTATGTCATCGTTGTTTGGTTTAATTGTCCATTTAAGCATGGAATTTCTCATGCAGCAGTCAATAAATACCAGGAATCCACGTTCAACATAAGCTGTGCTTTCTGGGTGTCTGTCTTTTGATTTAATCCCTGTCTCTCAAACAAAAGCTGGGCGGTGGGGTTGCACTCTAGGAAGTGGGAAGGGATGGGAGATATCCAGCATCACACCAGAGGACCGCAGCCCTCATCCCTTCATTGGAAGCCTCTGGCATCACCAAAGACCCTGCATGTGCCTTTTAAAGAGAAAAGCAGACACGGACTATTTCTGAAAGGTTTATTTTTCAAAATGAATATAAATTTGTTTCCATCCTAAGAGAGCTGTGAAAAGCAGGCCTGTGCCATGCATCCTTGGTTTCTACCCCACTAGGGTAAAATTTTAAAAAACAAAACAAACTTGGGAACATATCAGCCGCCAGTCCAACAAGAAGGGCAATCCCTGGTGGTTGTGGAGGGACGAAATTTTACATTTTACAGTAAGATCCAAATCTTCCATATCACATGTAGCTGAGAGCCCAACAAACACTTTGCTTTGAGGCTAGCCTGCTGCGTGTGGCAGGTCCCAGGGCTGAGGCCCCAGGGCTGCGTACCAGGAAGGAGGCCTTGCCATCTCACTGCACTCTGAGTTTTCATTCATTTGGAAAATATGTCTACATTCTAGCTACAAATCAGAAGAAAAGGCACAGTCAGGTCAGAGATGGGAGGTGTTATTTATATTTAAAACGTTGAAAAAAAATTAAATAATGCACCATGTCTCCCAGGACCCATTAGGCCATCATTCAACATTACTGGGCAATAATCGGCCTCTAGGCACCAGGTTTTAAATCAGATCCTGTACTGAGACAGTCTTGAGCAGCATGGCCTAATCCTTTCAGATATTATGTTCTCTCCTTAACAGCACAATCCTAACTACTGGAGCAGGCTAAACTACATCCCAAGAGGCTGTCCACGGGAGAAGAGGGACTGAGGACAAAGGGCAGCTGTTTGAAAAATAAGGAAATCAAAGCCATGATTTTGTTCCCAGTGGCATAAATGGCTGCCCCTGCTTTAATTCTCTGGTATGACTCTACCAAAATTACACAAAACAGATCTTGGCGTGGATTGATTTTTCTGTGCAGTGATGATCTATGCAGTTCTTAAGATCTTCAAGAAAGAGTTGTCAGCTAACATCAGGTCTTCCATAACTCCTAAATTCTTTTGTTTTATTAATTAATCATTAAGGTTAGCATAGAGTCTACAGTCATGCCACCCCAAAGGCACCCACTCTTGTCTGATCCTAGGAAGCTAGCATATAAATGGGTTTCATTGTCTTCTTCATACACGTGGGCCATTAACCTGTATTCTAATTCATTCCTCACATTCCCTACCCTTCCCTGAGTCCCCTGCTCTCCTCTGACTACCACTCCCCTTCTTCCAGATAAGTTCCATTTCATGCCAGGTGGCAGCTGGTGAAGGAGCTGAATGTAAGCTATCTCCCACAGCTTCACTCATTCACAAAATTCAGCTCAGATCTCATCCTACACTGAGCATTCACTCTGCAGGTGCAAACGTCACTTAAGCTGCCATCTAAGCCTGATGAAGGTCCAGCTCTGGAGTAGGAGGGTTCTTCTTTATTTTGTGTGCTTTCATTGGTTAATAAAGACTATGCCTGGCCTATAAGACAGGACACAGCCCTTAGGTGGGTGGAGTAGACAGAACAGAGTTCGGGGAGAGAAAGGAAGTGTGAGAGATGCCATGATCATCCGGCCCATGATGGATACAGGTTAGACTTTTCCCGTAAGTCACCACCTCGTGGTGACACACAGATTATTAGGAATGGGTTAGTTTATGATGTGAGGGCTAGCCAAGAAGAGGCTAGTGATAATGGGCCAGGCAGAGTTTAAATGAATACAGTCTGTGTGTAATCATTTCGGGCATAAACAAGCGGCCGCAGCCGGGAGCCAGGCGCTGTGAACAAATGGCCGCACTCCATTCAGGTGCTGGGAATACAGCCCCAGCCCCCTATTACAACACAGCTCCACCTCTCCCAGTGTCCCTGTGTTAAAGGTCAGCTCAGCCAACTGTGGCTAAATGCTTCATGTCACCAAGTAAAAAGCAAAAGCACAGACCTCCACGTTCAAATATAAAACAAGAACAGCAGAGCATTAAGCCAAACAGACCCCTTCTGAGCACCAGGTTTTGCATGTTCAGTCAGTCATTCAGGAGACACCATTCTAAAACAATGACTTGACGAAAAAACACATTTGAGCCTTGGATTCCATCACGCATGAAATCTTCTAACCTTGCTAGAATGGTCTACCACATTTAGACGAGTATGGGAAGAGACTCTGAAAGTTATACTCAACCCAGGTGAGTATCGTTATTTTGTTATTTGTTTTCTGTTAGTGGGTGTTTTGCCTGCATGTATGTACTACAGGCATGCCTGTTGCTGGCTGATAGATAAATGGTGGATAGACAAAAGATAAATAAACAGAAATAGATGGATGGATGGATGGATGATTATAAATAGATAATAGTTAAATAGACTAGATAGATAGATAGATAAATAGATAAAATGATAGAAGAAGAGGGATAGGGAGTAGTACATAGATGGCAGATAGATGATATGGCAAATAGGTGATAGGTAGATAATATGTAGATTGATGAAAAACAAGCATATAGACTTAGGACAGGAGACAAACATGAACAGACAGATAACTATGAGTTGCTCTGAATTTTTGGTCTAATGGCTACTTAGTGAACCTTCTCTTCTCTCAGCAGCCAGCACAGCACAGAGGCCAGATCAGCATTGCTGGATGTAGACATGAGGAACTCATCATCAGCCAAGGCTGATGTCTTCTGTGACACCGCACCAGGATACTGCAGCAGAAACACAATTTTCATGTATCTGGCCTATGCAAGTTTACAACCTTGAGGTCTTTATGTAATACTCAGTCCTTCTTTTGGGGGGCTCTAAGAAACATTTCACAGTTCTACAGCATGAAGTCAAATCTTTCATAACTGGTAGACATAGACAAAATGTAGTCATGAGGCAAGGATGAAGCCGTCCTTGCTACCCAGGTGCCATGTACAGAAGAGCATGAGAGAAGGAAACTGGAAACTGTGGAATGTTCTTTGCCCTCAAGTGCACCCTTAGCAAGCACAGAGAGCCAGAAACTCAAAACCAAAGCACTTGTGTGGTGTTAAACACACAATCTTGGTGGGAAAGTGTAACAAACGGGCTTTAGGAAAGAAACAACTGGAAATATGCAGAGGAAACCTGAGAAGCAATTATCTAAATGAGGTTCCCATCTAAGCGAAGGATGAGAATGAAGTCAAAAGTGGATGTCCACAGACGAAGGAAAAGCAGACCAGGGAGTGCTCTGTCTTTAGCTGTCCATTGCGATCCAGCGTGCACAGGACAGTATGGAGAGGAATTACTAGGTGCTCAGGAGGTGCCAAACAGCCCTCAGGGAGGTGCCTAGAGACAACCCCACACCTTCCCCTTCCCGCATTGCTGCCCTGCGATCTCTTGATCCTCAAACTCCCTTCGAGTCAGTTTTACCTGCACTGATACCACATGAGAATTCCTGGCTTGTTCTATTTTTTTTCTTTCCAAACCATGCATCTGTCTCCACATTTTTTGAGGCTCCTCGTAACCTGTCTGCCTCACAGTAGGAAAGGATTAAATGTTCCCACTTTGAAAGTTTTCCACTTAGCTCATTGAAAGCCCCATAAAGACAAGACTCTTAGAGAATTATGTGGATTTCACACAGACTTTATATTTGTATCTCAATAAAACAAATATGGAGTTGGCCCTGCCACATAGATTACACCAAGGATTCAACTGACCACAGCTTTAAAATACTTGTGAAGAAAGAAAACCAGTCACTGGAAACGTGCAGCTCTTTCTTTGTTGTTGTTAAAATATGATTTAGCCTGCATTGTATGTTAAGTGCCGTAAGAAATCTGCGGAGATTTAAAGTAGACAATAAAATATGTGTAGGTAATATAGCAACACTGCATCATTTTATAGAAGGAACTTAGATACCTACATATCTAATAACTGAGGGAGAAGTCCAACCATCCATCTCCATAGTTATCAGAGACAACCATAGCCATGTTCTACAGAAGCTAGGACAGTTGTCCAACACAACATAATTTGCTAGCAGCCCACTTGGAAAGTAAAAAGCCTAGATCAAGGTTGGTGACACTTGGAACAGAAAGACTATTAGAGGAAATTTATTGATTATTACTAAGCCTACAAGTTTTCAGCATACAGGAAATATATTACTTCTTAATTGTCAAACTCATTTCATGAGATACATAATGACAATTTCATATCAACACTATTTCAAAACTTATTCTTCGTTAGTCAGTTTCTGAAAGTCTGGTATACCTAATACACCTTAGGCCTTGATTCAAATTCCCAAAACCCTACTCACACCCACAAAAGAAATTATATACAAAAATATCTATGACTATGTTGTAATAAAATGTATCTCAACACAAATTCAAATTATATGTTATTTATGCATGCCATGAAGTATTCTTTCATTTTTCCAACTATATAAAACTATAAAATAATTCTCCATGTATTTTTCTCCCAAAGTAAATATCAAATTGGAATATTCTGATCCCTGGAACATAGAAGCAATGTCTAATGTCCCACTTTTGAAAGCAATAGCATGTTTCTGTGTTTGGACTGTGTTATCCTGACATCTTTTCCAACTAACAAAAAGAAACCTCTGGGGGAATTGACTGAATGGTACTCACACAAGACAAGGCACATGACTTTCTAGACTGACGTGCTAGATGCTCTGAGACATAGGCCCTATAATAAAGTTAACCCAGTGATCCTCAAAGTTCTTGACAAGGAAGAATGTTACATGGGTTTTAGTAGGCTTTTCTGTGCAAATTTCAACATAAAACTCTTGGGTTTCATGCAATGATGGTATTGATGGTATTTTTTTGAAAATGGCTCACTTTATAGCTCAAATTGGCCTTGAATTTTCTGTTCTTCAGTCTGGGACTCTAGCTTGGCAGGCAGCACCACATTCACTTCAATCAATACCAACTTGATTGTAATACAGAGGAAACACAATCAAGAGATGCTCATTAAAAGATATGTCAACACGAATGTCATGGATAACTCTCTGCAACAGAGACTTTAAATAATTTATCTACAAGAGCCTGTTCCAGAGACTGAGACACCCGGAGGCAAGATACAAGGGTGGTGTCAGAGGCACAAGAGGAGATGCTGCAAAGAGGAGACATGGCAGAGAGGCACTAGGAAAGACCAGCTGCATTCAAATATTCAAGCCACTTAAGGTGGGACCAGTACCTCGGAGGAAATGTATTAGCCACTCTTACCAAGCAGAGTAGCTGCGGTAACAAAATATTTGCCAAAAGCAAATTAAAGGAGAACAGACTCATTTGGCTCGTTCAGGGGTACTTATCCATTGCAGTGGGAACATGAGGAAACAGCTCCTCTCATATCATATAACCAGTAGTAGGAGAGTTGGAGGTAGAATCATGGTTAGATACATTTTTTTTTAAATTTTACTTCATTTTTATTTTTATTTTTTAGGAAAAGAAAACAGGATATCTTTCTTCATTTTACATACTAATTCCAGTTACCACTCCCTCCCCTCCTCCCATTCCCTCACCCTACCCCCCATCCACTCCTCAGAGAGGGTAAGGCACATTGCTTTGAGGAAGGACCAAGGCCCTCCCTACTATACCTAGCCTGAGCAAGGTATCCCTCCAAAGAGAATAGATTCCAAAAAGCCAGTACAAGCAGTAGGGATAAATCCTGGTCCCACTGCCAATGGCCCCACAATCTGCCCCAGCCATACAACTGTCACCCACATTCAGAGGGCTAGTTTGATTCTATGCTGGTTCCTTCCCTGTTCATCTGGAATTGGTGAGCTCCCATTAGCTCAGGTAAGTTGTTTCAATAGGTATGTATCCCCATCATGGTCTTGACCTCTTTTCACTCTTCTGACTATTCAAATGGACTTTGGGAGCTCAACTCATCACTCCACTGTGGCTCTCCGCCTCTGTTTCCATCAGTTGCTGGATGAAGGTTCTATGGTGACAATTAAGATAGTCATCGATCTGACTACAGGGCAAGGCCAGCTCAGGCACCCTCTCTACTTCTACTTAGGGTCTTAGCTGGGGTCATCCTTGCAGATTTCTGGGAATTTCTCTAGTGATGGCTCCCTCAATCAAAATATTTCTTTCCTTGCTCTCTGTCTCTGTTCTTCCCCTAACTTGACAATCCCGTTCCCTCAGGTTCTCCCCTTGTCCCCTCTTCCTGCCCTTCCACCCTCCCTTCTCCTCCTATCCTCATGCTCCCAATTTTGTCAGGAGATCTTGTCTATTTCCCCTTCCCAGGGGGAATCTATATATGTTTCTCTTAGGGTACATCTTGTTACTTAGTTTCTCTAGGATGGTGGACTATAGGCCCATTAGTCTTTGCTTTACAGCTAGTATTTACTTAGGAGTGAGTACATACCATGTTCACTTTTCTGTGTCTGGGTTACCTCACTCAGGATGGTTTTTTTCTAGTTCCATCCATTTGCATGCACATTTCAAGATGTCATTGGGTTTGCTGCTGGGTAGTACTCCGTTGTGTAAATGTACCTCATTTTCTTTATCCATTCTTCAGTTGAGGGGCATCTAGGTTGTTTCCAGGTTCTGGCTATTAAAAATAATGCTGCTATGAACATAGCTGAACAAATGTTCTTAAAATATGATTGAGCATTCTTTGGGTATATGCCCAAGAGTGGTATTGCTGGGTCCTGAGGTAGGTTGATTCCCACCATACTAATTTCCAGAGTGGTTGTACAAATTTGCTTTTTCACTAGCAATGGAGTGGTGTTCCCCGAACTCTGCATCCTCTCCAGCATAAGCTATCATTGGTGTTTTTGATCTTAGCCATTCTGACTGGTGTAAGATGGAATCTCAGAGTCATTTTGATTTGCATTTTCCTGATGGCTAAGGATGTTGAACATTTCCCTAAATGTCTTTGGTCATTTTAGATTCTTCTGTTGAGAATTCTGTTAAGATATATACCTCATTTTTAATTGGATTATTTGGAATTTTGATGTTTAATTTCTTGAGTTCTTTATTTTGGAGGTCAGCACTCTGTCCAATGTGGGGTTGGTAAAACTCTTTTCCCATTCAGTAGGCTGCCTTTTTGTCTTATTGACTGTGTCCTTTGCTTTACAGAAGCTTCTCAGTTTACAGAAGCTTCTCAGTTTCAGAAGGTCCCATTTATTTATTGTTGCTCTCAGTGTCTGAGCTACTGGGTTATATTTAGAAAGTGGTCTCCTGTGCCAATACATTGGCACTTTCCCACTTTCTCTTCTATCAGGTTCAGTGTGGTAGGATTTATATTGAGGTCTTTATTCCATTTGGATTTGAGTTTTGTCCATGGTAATAGATACAGGTCTATTTACATTTTTCAAAACCCACCTCCAGGCACCCACTTTGGCTAGGAAGGCTGCAAATTACAAAGTTTGAAGCATCTTCCAACCCATGCCACCAACTGAGAACCTAGTGCTCAAAGACATGCACCAGTTTTGAGGATACTTTACAACCAAAACCCTTTCAGTAGACTTCAGTATAAAATTAGACTATCAATGTAATTTAAACACCAAAATGGGTGCTATGCAAAAGAATTCTTCAAGCCCAGTTAGGATAGCCAACTTCCCTTAATCTCATGAGTGGGATCCTGCCTTGGCTAGAAGACTGATCTGTTTCACACAGTAACCAGGGTCTCAGCAACATTTCTATTTAAGAAGGAAGGCAACTCTCTGAATGAATGAGAATACAGGGCGTGTCCTTTGAACTTGAGACACATTGTTTTAAGTAGCAATTGGAAGAGGTTGTCTGTAACTCAGTAATGCCAAGTGGTATATTATGAGGCTTGTTTGCTTATTGGCAGGTCGGGGGGGCAGGGAGAAAGGTAGGGAGAGAGTGGGGGAAGGAAGAAGAGAAGGAGGAGGAGAAGGAGGAGGAAGAAAAGCTATTTATGTAAAAATTTTATAGGCCAAGTGATGAGAAATGTCTTCTGGAATATTCCGTAAGCCAGCAAATATACAACCTCACTGATACATGCAGTAAAAGTAGGTCTTACTTGGCAAAGAGACTCAGCACACCATGGGAGGAATCACAGGCTTAACCGTCCTGCAAATTAAAAACTTCTCTTAAAACTTGCTAAAAGAAATATTTTGAAAGCCTTACTTTCTGGATTGAATGCTTAGACACTGAATACTTGGAAATGTGATATGCCCCAGTTTCTACAAAGAGACCAGACTTAGGGGTCCGGCAGCGGCCGTTTAGGATGACGGTGTCTGATAATTAACTCCACATGCTTCTTTGTGGTCTTTTCATATGAATGAAAGCAAAGGACAGTGAAGAAGTAAGAAAGGAAGCAGAGGTTCGGAATTTTCTCACAGCCAGTCTCGACTTGTCACAGGAAGCATGTCTGCTGTGAGTCCATTAGGACAGAGATGCAAGGACACAAGGGCATCTCTTCTTGATTATGGGGGCTATGAAGCTCCTCATATCTTTTAACCTAACAGAAAGGAAAGAAGAATGTCTAACCTCCAACATTCTAGATAATTCACCTTAGTAACCTTCAAGAAGTAAATAAAGCTGATTTGGGTGGGGGTTTTCAAGTTTCCATTTCCTGCCGACTGCTCTGTCCTCCAGCCTACTTCTCTACTCACCGACCACAAGGACCTCTGGGCGCTACTGGCTGTTGTCAGAGCCCACCTTGCTTCTCTAATGCCTTTCCGGTATCCGGCAGCATCATGTAACAGTCAACTCTCCTATAAACATTAGTCTTCAAGTTGCATTCAATGCAGTCCCTGATGTAGAAATCTTCACATACGTTAGGGTTCCCTTCACTCAGCAGCTATCATTTTTGACATCGATCTAATTATTTTCTAGTGTATATTTGGACTGAATTTCTTCATTCCCTCAGTCTTCCTTCCAAATCTGATCATTACTACTACTTTGGGTTGCTCTCTTTGTCTAGTCTCTAGTGGCTGTTACTTCAAACAAACTTGTTCCTTTCCCTTCATCCCTCTCTCTCCCCTTCTCCGGCTCTCTCCCTCCTTTTTCCCCCTCCATTTCTTTCTTTCTCGCTTCCCCTCCATATCTCTTTCTGACTTCTCATCAGGTTCAATTGATCCATCTTTTCATACCTAAAACATTTTTGTAAATTTAGTTACTACCTTTGATAGCTAATCTCAATTGTCAGTTTGATGAAATCTAGGTTCAACTTTGAGATAAACTCTCCGGGTATAGGAAGACCTGCCTACTGTGAGTGACACCATTCCCTTGGCTAGGTTTCTGGAATGGAAAAAAAAGAAAATGGTGAGTTGGGCACAGTTATTTATGCATCTCATCTTTCTGACTGCAATGTGTTCAGTTGCCTCAAGTTCTCACCTCCTCGACTTCCCTGCCAGGATTGATTGTAACCTGGAACTGTGAGTCTAATGAACCCTTTCTCTCTTAAGTTACACAGTGCATCATATAACAGCAACAAGTAATGGAAGAAAGTCACAACCTATCACTACCACCCTTACTTCCTATTTGCATCTTGTCTTCTGATTCAACCCCAACCCCTTCAGTCCTTCATGATATTTCTAGATCAACTGCTTCCCGACTTGTAAAGCTGGTGACTTTCTGCTCTCTACCAAAATGATTTGGCCTTAACACTGAAAGCTTCAGTTTCTCAGTATCTACTTTGCAAGCCATGTACATAATCACTAAACAGCTAGTATCCCTAAACATCTCCCTCAGCTGGACAAAACAGAACTTGTCAAGAACTGCCTGTGAGGCTTCTTTCTCCTGTTCTTGCATTAGTACAGCTCAGTATGTCTTGAGATTAGGTATAGACAGCCTTCCAGATTTGTTCTTTTTTGCTCAAGCTTGCTTTGGACTCATTCGTAATTATGTATGAATTTTAATCATTGAGTTTCTCTTAATTTAATTTAATTTTATTTTGCATTGGTAAGACAAGTGTTTGCTATGCAGAACACAGGTTGACCTTGAACTATGAGTGATCCTTTCCCCTCTGTTTCCCATGAGGAAGAATTACTAACTTGTACCACCATGCCTAGCTTAATTATTCACAATTCAAAAAAACTCTTCAGGGTAAAAAATGCATTCCTGGATCCAGGTGACACTCTCTATATTTATAGTAAGCATGCAGGTCTTTAGTAATCTGCTTTCTGGTATATTAATTATTTGCTGTCTTAAAAGTTGAGAAAGTCCAACTCCTTCCTCTTCTTCCCCAATGGGGCTTCTAGAGAGCAAGCATTCTCCTCTGGCCCCCAATGTGTACAGTGATCTACACAGTCAGGGCTACCTATGTTGGGCTGAGTGAATCTGCCCAAAGCTGAGTTTTAGAAACAGGAACCACATTTGTACCATATCCATATCTCAAAGGAACTCATCGCACACAAAAAAGTTCATCATTAGTTCTGTTGTTATCATTCTGTCATCCCACTGTTTCTTGCCTCAAGATGGAAAAGATCGGGGCCTCATGACAACTTCGTCCATGCTTCTTATATCATTCTTCTTCCAACATCCATCACCTTCCTACTGGACATACACACTGCACAAATTCCCTTGCTCAGATGGCCTTCCAGGTAGAACTGAATGTTTTTACCGCCACAGTGGTTAAGACACTTTTTTATCTGATTAAAGAGCCTTCCCAAAGTCTTGCCCTTTATTGTAAATCACCAAGAAAATTATTAGACAATTGAAAATGGTTCTGAAAATCATCTTTAATATAGCTGAGAAATGAATACATTTTTGGTTCACATTAGTCCTACTTACAAGCCCAAAGTCTTATAAAGTACAGGTGTCCCACTATGTTTGACATGCTATTACCATAGGACAAATTCCAGTTGCACTAAACAGCCATGATCTAAAAATCACTTCCCTGTACATCCTGTAGGTTCCAAACATCTACAAGTGGCTTCAAAAAAACATACCAATTGAAAATTCTAACCCTTCAAACTTGCCAAAGAATTCATATTGGAAAATGCTCTTTCAATCAAAGACCGAGAAATATTTGACTACAACCCAAGAGCACACTGGTCATTCGCTGAAATATTCCTAAGCAAAGCATACCTTCATGAGTTCTGGCATGGGGGAAGAAACACCCTTTAATTAGACATATCCTTTCTTAAGATTATCATGGCTTTCAAAGCTGGGGCAAAGTGAGGTACTTATAGAAAGTTGGCATTTGCCCTCATAGGAGTCTAAACCAGAACCTCAGGGTTCACTTATCTCTAGTCAACCACCCACAAGAAGAAATGGAAGAAAGTTAAGCCAAGAAGAGTCTAGATAAAATCGTGAAGAGTTACCCCTGAGGTTGTGTCCACATAATTTGAAACTAGATTAAATCACTCAGTTACTGAGAGAGATGGGGAACTAGAGTAAGAACTGGCCTCAAAGGAGACAGGGAGGCACAATCCAAGAATAAGAAAGTACACAGGAAAAAAAAAAGACATCAGAAAGAATGGACAAGAAAAATCTTTAATAAGTACATTTTTTATTATCAAAATTCTTCTATTGTCAAAAAATGCGGAAAAAATACTGCTGTATTTAGTAATTTGGAGACCATCAATGACTTTACTCAATATAGACAAGAGGAACTTAGCTTCACCACTGCCCAGCTATGCAGCCTGGGCTATCTTTGATCTTTTATCTCTTTGAAATCTCAGTCTGGAAATAATAAATAATATTAATTCCTGATTCAGTAGGGTGCTGAGCTGACTAAGTGAAATAGTAATACCAAATGCTCCACACAGGGCATGTCACCTCACTTATCTCTAGAAAGGCATACAGAAGTCACGGATAAACCAACTCCTTGCTCACAATTCCCATAGGAGCACCACAGGAAGTTTGGTGATGGTCACTGACACACATCACACCCACTCAGCCACATTTCTCTTTTCCTCCCCAAATCCGAAATGTCACCCTAGCCCGTACAGTTACACATTTACAAAATGATATACTGCCACATTTCCAGGAGGCAAACACTGTAATGTCCCAGAAGCAGCTCCAGTTGCCTTTTGTTTAAGAGATGGAGAAGTCAGGCATCTCATTTTCAGCTCAAACGCACAATCGAAGGTCCCGCTGCCATCCCAGGCTCTTAGTGAGCTCTGACTACATATGCACACCCTAAATATGCTCATGTACTAACTGGGGAGTGCACGACTTCAAAATTTACTGCACCTAATAAAAGTATGTGCTGAAAATATTCCTATCTGCCTACAGTATGTCTGTTGGAGAACTCTGGTGACCAATAAAAAACCCCAATTCCCACTTGACAGCTCATGGGGTAGTAATCCCTGTGCTGACAGGTGGCTAGTAACTTCAGAAGTAATTGTGGAGATACTGTCTGCAGATGTTTGGGAATGTACTACAAATTCTTGCAAATGGGTGCCATAGGAATATGTGGAAAATGACGGCTGATATAATTTTTATTATAAAGAGACACATCTTCCCAAGAAACATCTGGAAGGTCTTGTGTGTGAGAGAATTAGAGGTGGGTAACAGGGCCCACGCTGAGAACCTTGGCATTTTATACTCACACAGAGCTTCAGGATGTCAGCCAAATTCTGAACTGGTGTGAGAGAGAATTCTAAGCCTTCGTCCCGCATTGCTAACCCCCTTCAGGATGGGAGCCGGGTGAACAGTTCTTCTCTTTTCTTTTTACAACAGAAAGAACAAACTAGGTAGATATATCAAATTTATAACTCCTAACAAAAGGCAGTGTGTGTAAACAGTGTTTCTCTTTCCCAGTGCTATCAAAGCGAAATGCTTTGAAAGCAGCCAAAATGCAACCATTGTGATTCCACACCCAAGAGGATGACAGTTTCCAAAAGAGGCTTGCTTGTCAGGACCTGTATTTTGATAAACATATTAAAATAATGTCCATTTAAAAATAATGCAAGGAGGACAGCCTAGTCTGAAAGTGCCTCCCTACAAGTATGAATTCTTCCTGGTTAGCATTAATATGTAAGTGGTGAAATTCATGACTCAAATATATCCACGTCTCATTAAGAATGTCACCATCAGTGATCCAAACATATAGACCAATGCATTACATGAAGAATGTGTTCCTGGAACTGTCCCTCATTGCTGCCTATACATTTCTTTCTTTGGTAAAGTATATGAGTATTATTCACAGAAATTCCCTGTAGTCTGTTGCTGCAGATAATATGCCTGAAATGAAATGTTCAAATATTCATCCTCTGGATTATAGCATCTCCACTATTTGAGTTACTCTCCTCAAGTAACTGTGTCCCTGACTAACAACATAATTCACAATTTTAATTTACAAATGAGTAACTCCAATAGGCCAATCAGTTAACATTGCGAACTGTTCTTCAGATAGAGCAAATAATGTAAATTATATTTTTATGGCATTTAGCAAAGCCTTTTTCACACCTCCCTTTATTAAGGTTATGCTACAGTCTAGTGATATAGGCAGGATTTACTGTTCATTATCTAATGCATACCTAGCACAAACACACACATAAGGGAAAATGAACTGAGACCCTTTGGGCTTTAGAAGCTTGCTTTTGACGACTCGTGCATCTTCTACAGACCAAAGACCAGTTACTTTCTGAAAGATAGGCTTTACACCCCAAGCATCCAGTTGCTCCCCAGTTCTTCGTGTTGTTTATCGTGTATTTTAAAAGTAACTCTACGCAAGGAAAGATAAGCCTTTTGCCCTCATCAGCTGAGAATTCCCAGCCTGGAGAAGTAGAGTTGCCTAATCAGGGCCTTGACTGATAACAGCCTAACAGGGCAGTCTGATAGTCCCGTGGTGATGGGGTGGAGTGCTTTGCATCAGCTGAGCCGAGAAGTGCACTGTGCCTCTTCATAAATCCGCAGGTGCCCGGGCTTAGGTCAATGAGCAGCTGTTCCTATGTATTGCCCCAAAGAGGGAGGCATTGGTGTCTAAGACCTCACACTGGAAGGACAACAGGAACTCCAAGGGTTCTGCCCTGAACTCCCCACTCTGTGTGCCTCCCCTTGGTTGATTTTGCCCTGAATCTTTTTTACTGTGTCATTTTCAACTTTATTACAATGACAAATCAAATACAAATCAGCTTATCAACTGTAGAAGAGCTCATTATTCGAGGGGCACATTTTACTCAACTTCTTTCCCTATAGTAGTTAAAATAACTAGTATATAATACATACCTAAGTGTATCCCTTATATCCAGTAGATGTTGAACAAGTGCTTAGACTTGGAAAAGATAATCTTTCCACTGTAAGAGACCATGACTGTGAGCATGTGAAGCAGTATTTTGTGTCTTCCATGAGGCCTCCTGAAAAAAACACTAAGCATCAGGTCCTGAGGGCCCTCAGACTTTCCGGGAGACTGTTAGTCTGGACTCTAATGTCGGGTCCAGGTGATGAACTCATGTGACATCCCAGATGGCTGTAATATTTCTTTGTCCTTATCAGCTGGTTAGTCCTAGAAAAAAAGGTTTCCTTTGATTTCATCAAGAATACTACAATTCGTGCCTCAAATGCCAGTACTGGGGACACCAAGGCAGGAGGGCTGCAAGCCTGAGGCCAGTCTCGGTGACACATTGAGACTATCCCAATAAAAAGGAATGAAAAATGTGATTTATCATAAACAGGGTTTTGCAGCTAAGAATGCCTTCAGTGTCCCCAAGAGGAAAAGAATTGTCCTGATGCAGGCTTTCCCCCTCGCTAGGAGGCAGGCGTGCAATGCTGCACATGCAGAGCAGATCAGTCTTTAAGAAAGTCAACCAAATTACTAAACGAACATCCTGCAGAAAAGTCCCTAAACATTGCAAGCAAATGGAGAAACTGATACTCTCACATGTAACAAATCCCACTTGGAAAGTGTGTAAATCAGTTCATAAAATTTTACATATTTCTTGGGTGCCAAACTCTGATATACATGGTACACCGACCACCTGGATGCTCTTTTTCCAATGAGAATGAATGAAATATAATCTCTATCCCAATTAAAAAACTAAGGTAGACTCTAAACATCTTGGTAAGTAGGGTTTCTTCTTATAGCTGCTATTGAATATCATTTTAAGATTTAGTGTGTGCTAAAATGTAAGCTTCTCTGTTGAAGAAAATAATTTTTAAAAAAATCAAGAAATTTAGAGAAATCTAAATCTCCCAGAAGAGACCATGGAGCTTTCTAACATTTTTTCAGTGAGATTTTTAAATTAAAAAAGTGTATTTTTAGACATATTAATTCATTCCAATGTCCAAAATAATTACAAAAAGACCATAGTGTCTCCAATTATTGTCGGTCTCATCAATATGACTTCTTTATATTTCCAGTGTCCCCAAAGAGTGGTTTGTATATTCTTAGGGAAATTTTGATAGCTTTTTATAGGTAGACATACTATAATCTGGATCTTTAAATATCTGTGTTTTCTTCAATGGGTGCTGAGTTGGTCATATTAGCTGATCAACTATGAAAGCCTATTTAATTAAGAGACATCAACTGAAAAAAAAAAGCTAGCCCTCATACAAAGGTTGTTCTCTTTCCGGCTGAATAAGTTCTATATTGTAGATACAGCAATCTTTCCATCATCCAATCACCTGCTTCTGGACATCTAGGCTGATGCTACTTCCTTCCTATTGTCCCTGGAGCAGCAATAAGCGTGGACAGACAAATCCACCCATGGGAGAACACGGAGTCCTTTTGTTGTGTGCTCAGGACTGATAGCGCTAGTGCATGTGGTAGTTCATTTTTGGTGGTATTGTTTTGTTGCTGCTGTAGTTGCAAATGTTCACACTGATTTCCACAATGGCTGCCCCAGTTCACACTCCAACCCACAGCACCTAAGAGCCCCCCTTTCCCCACAGCCTTATCAGTATTTATTGCCATTTGTTCCTTAGTCATCACCATCCTGATTCTGGTGAGAGGAAAATTCAGGGTAGTTTTAATTTGCATTTCCCTGATTGTGAGATTTAATTAATTATTGCCCAGGCCAGCTATCTTTAATATATACATTTTAATAGGAGTAAGGAACATAAACATATTTACAATAACAGACCCTGGGGCGCCAAGTGTGAGATTTAATTAACTATTGACCAGGCCAGCTATCTTTCATATATACACTTTAATAGGAGTAAGGAACACAAACAGGTTTACAGTACCAGACCATGGATCNCCGTCATGAGTGCCATTTAATCTGCCACTTACTATACTCACCTTCTGTTCTTCCCTCAACTGTGTGTGTGTGTGTGTGCGTGTGCATGTGTGTGTGCATGCACGCGCCTCTGTCAACAGAATGTAAGGACAACGTGGGGAGAATTGAGTTCTCTACATCTTCCAGATCCTAGAGCAGCAGCACTGATGGATTCTCATAGAGCAAGTGAAGGAAGTAAGCGATGAGGGGGAAGGAATTCTGACTCCACTGACCTTATTGACAGACAAATAAAATAATCCAGTCGACTTTCTTTTTAATCCTTATTTTAAATAACATGCTCACAGCATCTCTGATAAAACTACAAATGAGTCTGCAAGAGTGTAGTATCTACTACACATGCATAAACCCAAGAAAGGAGAAAGCATAAGTACCACTGCCTTCAGTTCCAGAACTTATAACTTAATTTTCTAGATGTCAGACTATACACCCACATACATATATTCTTCATTTGCTTCTTCATTGTCTCTAGAGCAAGCTCATGAATCCTAGAAGGTCTCTGCACTGGCATGAGAACACCTTTTGGAGGATTGGTGGGCTCCACAAACATAGCTTGAAAAGAGCTGGACCTCTTCCATCCAAATATTTCCTTATGGTATGACTTCAGACAAATTCCAGACCCTAGTAGGCCTCAACTCCCTTACCAAACAAGGGAATGAATAAAGAAAGCATTCACAAGTGTGTTCCCATCTCAAAGACCATGCGATTCTAACTAAGAAAGATGAGCTCACTTTCTGTCTACAGTCCCAGTTATCTATCCCACATTTATATTTACATGAGTAAAAACTAAGAATTCTCTTCATTGGCCCCAGCCTTGTGTTATTATTGACCCATATTTCTATAGGTGTTTATTTTAATTTGAAAGCAAGTATTTGGAACAAGAAGGACTTTCAAAAAGAATTTAAACTTTGGACCCAGCAATGTGCTGAGCCTTCTTTACCAAATGACAAAAG
>JAQHUG010000076.1:4238739-4268982 GCA_028555095.1 Dicrostonyx torquatus | reverse complement strand
CTAAGATCAAAACACCAATGATAGCTTATGCTGGAGAGGATGCCTAGTTAGGGAAGCACTACTCCATTGCTGGTGGGAATGCAAACTTGTACAACCACTCTGGAAATAAGTGTGGCAGTTTGTCAGAAAACTGGGAATCAACCTACCTCTTGGCATATACCCAAAGGATGCTCAACCATTCTATAAGGACATTTGTTTAACTATGTTCATAGAAGCATTATTTTTAATAGGCAGAACCTGGAAACAACCTAGATGCCCCTCAACTGAAGAATGGATAAGAAAATGTAGTAATTTACACAATTGAGTACTACACAGTGGGAAAAAAATCTTGAAATTTGCATCAAACAAATAGAACTGGGAAAAAACATCCTGAGTGAGGTAACCCAGACTCAGAAAGATGAACATGGTATGTACCCACTCATAGGTGAATACTAGCTGTAAAGCAAAGGATAAGAACCCCACAGAAGCTCAGTAACAAGGAGAACCCTAAGAAAAATATGCATAGATTTCCTGCTCAGAAGGGGAAATACACAAAATCTGAGAAAATTGGGAGCATGGCTTGGTAGGGGTGGGGGAGGGAATGTAGAAGGGGAGAAAGGAAGCAGGGAGAAGAACTAGAGGGAACGGAATGGTCAAGATGGTGAAAGGACAAGACTGAGAATAAGGAAAGAGATATCTTGATTGAGCGAGCCATTATGGGGCTAGCAAGAAATCTGGCACTAGAGAAATTCCCAAGAATCCACAAGCATTACCCCAGCTAAGACCCTAAGCAATAGTGGAGAGGGTGCCTGAACTGGCCTTGTCCTGTAGTCAGATTGATGAGTATCTTAAATGTCATCATAGAACCTAATCCAACAATTGATAAAAGTAGAAGTAGGTAACCACAGTGAATCATTGGGCTGAGCTCCCAAAGTGCAGTCAAAGAGAGGGAGGAGTGAGAATATGAGCAAAGAGGTCAAGACCATGATAGGGATACCCACTGACACAGCTTACCTGAGCTAATGGAAGCTTTCCAACTCTAGCCTGATAGCAAGAAACCAGCATAGGCCAAACTAGGCCCTCTGAATGTGGGTGACAATTTTATGGCTGGGGGCCACTGTGGGGCCACTGGCAGTGGGACCAGGATTTATCTCTACTGCTTGTTCTGGCTTTTGGAACCAATTCTTTCTGGAGAGATACCTTGCTCAGCCTAGATACAGTGAGAGGGCCTTGGTCCTGCCTCAAAACAATGTGTTAGACTTTGTTGACTCCCCATGGGAAGCCTAACTCTCTCTGAGGAGTGGATAGGGACTGGTTGGGGGCTGGGAAGGGGGAATGGTGGAGGAACAGAAGGAGGGGAGGGAGTGAGAAATGGATTTGGCATGTAAAATGAGAAAAGATAGTTTTTAAAAATAAATTAAAACAATTTAAAAAAAGAAAAGCAGAGAGGAAATCACAGTGGTGATTGACATCACACACACTTGGGTCCATTCCACCAGGCACAGCCACATTATTGTCATTCCTTCCAAGTCAAAACAATAAGATTTATAAATAAACTGATACAAAATGATCAGGCATAAATGTAATAAAGGCTATGAATAAACAAACTTATGTTCAACCTCAAACTGGATGAGAAAAGTAGGAAGCATTTCCTCTATAGTCAGGACTAAAACAAAGGTGCTCATTTTGATCACTCATATCCACTAATGTGTGCCAAATCTTAACCAGAGCAATAGGCAAGAGAAGGGGAAATGACATACAAGTTAGAAAGGAGGAAATGGTGTCACCCCTTTCTGCAAACTGTGTAATTCTATATATAAAACAATCCAAAGGCTCCAGTAAAATGTGACTGCAACAACCAACATCCAGAAATCAGTAGCTCCTCTGTACTCAAATAATGAATCAGGGAAGTAGTCACACACACACACACACACACACAGAGAGAGAGAGAGAGAGAGAGAGAGAGAGAGAGAGAGAGAGAGAGAGAGCTAATCATAGACCTAAGAAAACGAAGGGCCTTTAACATGAAAATTACCAAGTACAGAAGAAAGAAATTGAGCGTGACACTAGAAAATGTACAGGTCTGCTAGGCTCATGGATGGATAGAATTAATATCGTGAAAATTACTGTAAGTGATCTGTAGATTCTGTGCAATTTCCATCAACATCCTAATGACACTCCCCCCAGAACTAGTAAAAGAACACTAAAAATCATTTGGAAGCACAAATAACCTAAATGGTCAACATAACTGAGCAGAAAAACAAAGCTGGACGTAGCACAATGCTGTTTCAAGATAATATATATAACCACCACTACAAAAACAGCTTGCGTTGGGATAAAATCAAACATGTCAAGCAGTTGTAAGGAGTAAGTGAACTCAAGTGAATACGCACTGTTTGTGTGTCAAGGACATCAGTGCCTCAGACCGTAGGAGTGGCAAACCCTTGTCCAGGTGGGGCTCTGAGAGACTACCCAGCCATTTTCTGGTCTGGGTATAGATGTTGATAGTGTAGAAAATGTCCACTCTAGCTTTCTCCACCTAGATGTTTACAGTCTGAAGACTTATAGAAACTGCTCCAGGCAACATTATCCAAACCTGCCTCCTACTAAGATGAGTAATAACCCTGCCTTCTTGTTTTTCTGTATATCTAATCCCATCTCCTTGTTCAGCTGTATGCTACAACCCTTCATCCCTATATATAATAAATACTCTAAACTTCCCCAGTGCTGGGGATTCTCCTTCAGAGATCCTAGACCAACCAATCCCAGCAATTCTGTATCCACATATCTGTCATTTTTTCCTTCCCTTGTTGTCCCAAGTCAGAGCTCCAGGATCCAAGTTGTGTAAGAGTGTAGCTACTCATGGACCAGAAAAGAAAGCCCAGAGCTGAGTCATCATGTCTTCAGTAGATTCTTTACAAGGCTGTCAAAAGAATGCTGAAAATAGCGTCATCTCCATCAAATAGTGCTGAGAAAACTATATCCAAATGTAGACAAAACTAGGTCCTCATGGACACAATGAACAAAAAAATCAAATCAAAATGGAGCAAAAATCTTATTGTAAGACCTGAATCTCTGAAACTACTGGAGGGAGCAGAGATAAAGCTTGTCAAAATATTTGCACAGGCACCAAGCTCCTAGATTCCATGCTATGAACACAGGCAAGAAAAGTAAGAACTGACCAATAGCATCAGATCAGTTTCAAACCGAAGGGGAAATTCAACAGAGTAAAAGATACCAACAGAAAAAGAGCAAGGTCTTTTGTTTTTATCCAGAATCCATAAAGAACTACAAAAAGGTAACATTATGCCCAAGTAATCAAATTTAATAATGAGCAAATGATCTAAATAGATAGTTCCCAAAAGAAGAAATGTAAGTGGCAAAGGGATGTGTACCAAAGTGCTCAGTGTCTTTAGCCATCAGGCAAACTTAAATAATGCACACATGTGGTCTCCATGGGGCAACATGGGCACTCAGTAGTGTTATTTTTCTGGGGAGTTATAAGATTGGTGATGGGAGGAATCAAATATATATTTCAATGTTTAAAACACACACACGTGGTTCCATCTCTGGAAGGTCAGAGTGGCTAGCTTAATGGAAACAAAAAATAACAAATAAGAGTGAAATTGTAGAGTGTGACGCAGCCATCACGCACTGCCCATGGGGCTGCAAATTGGAAACCAACATTTACAGCCTAAGCTAATGCATAGCTGCAACCTTTGTAACCTTGAGTGGTTTGTTTTTCCACGCCTCTGACCCAGAGAGCAATGTGTGTGTTCGCATGTATGCAATGATAGTCATCTGTTTAAAGGAACAAGTAGATTGAAAGAAACTTATAAAGTGAGTATCTACCATAAATGTTGAATACAACATACAGATATTGTTGGACTGCATTTGTTTGTCTGTTGTCTGGGTCAGTTTGGCTCAAAACTGGAGTCAGTGATGTCATCCCTTATGAAACCCTGTCATACATTTCTGTAAAGTTTATCTCGTTCCTTTCACACACGATGCTCTCTTCCCTGTTAGTGAAAAGAGAGAGCAAGGCCTTAGTTAGGAAGACACATACACACACTTTGTAGACATACAGCCACGAGGATAAACAGTCACAGGACAGTTTTCAGACAGGCATAGATTCAGACACATATAACAGATAGATGACAGGCAAGAGATGATAGAAGACACGAGAAGAGAGAAGCAGAGAATTCAAAGGTGGCCTCATTCTTGGTGAAACTACCTTCAAGGGGAAATGCTCTGATTTATCTTCCTAAATGTGACACTGATACATTTTGGATACTCTGGGATTATTACTAATGCATTTTATCAGAAGCAGGTGTCCCCCCACAGATTAACCAAACACATACACACACACAGGGAGAGGGGTATGATTTTGTCATAAAGAACACAATCTTGCAGGAAAATGGGTGAAACTCAAAGACATTGTGCTAAACAGAACAAGATAGGGAGAAATGAGCACTTATCACACTTCCTCTCTGGCACGTGTAGAAATACCCTGGCGAACCCCGTTAACTTCTACAATCATACGTGTTCACTTGCAACCTGTTATCACTGAAATACAAGTAATAAAGTAGAAGTTTCATTACATGTGTGTTATTAAGTGGGCTACAGTTCTTGGCTTGCTTGTTTTGTACTATAAGGCTTGAGCTTGTGAAATGGCTCAGAGTAAAGGCGCCTGCAACCAAACCTAACAACATGAGCTCAATCCTGGAATTCACATGGCAAATAAAAAGATGAAAATGTGAAAACTTCAATAAAAATTCAGTTAATAAAAAAACCCTCAAATCCCATAATTCATTGATTGTACATTTTGAGATGCATGTGTGACTGTGGTTATATTTATATTCCGTGGCGGGTGAAATTGCCAGTAGTCTTTACAGTAGAGGCTAGGTACTGCTACCAACCCAGGCTTCTTTGTTCTAGGGCGCCCACTGCTAACACCAGATGCTCCCAGCTCCTGCATGGGTTGCTTTAGAGCTAGACATTAACAAACCATAGAAGCTACGGGAGGACTGAGGACTGAGCCCGGGGTCTTCCTCATGCTAGTAAGACGTCCTTCTTAAATATTTAAAATGAGATTTAAGTCAGTGGGAAAACACTTGCCTACCATCCCCAGTCTCGGAATCAGCAGCCAGAACCACAGAAATGAACCTCAGAGCTGAAACACTAAGCTCTTACAACAGAAGGTTTTCTGCCCTCTGCTGGGCAGGTGCTCTTTGCTATGCAGACATGGTGGAAAGTGTCACATCTAGCTGGGATTTGTCAGTGCTTCAACCACTCAAGTGTTTTTCTAATACAAAGAGAAAAATCACTTACATATTGTTTCTTCTAAGCAATTGACAAGAAAGAAGATATTTTAGGATACAAAATATTTTTAGAGTATGAATTAAAATATGCCAAGACTCTAGGCCATGGTGAGACATTTTTTTTCTATAAAGTTCCACAGATGACAAATACTTGGGAATTTACAGCCCATGCAGTCTCTGTTGTAATTACTCAACTGTAGAAAAGAGTGGTCACATTCTAACAAAGTTTGTACAGAAAGCACAGCTTGCTAGCTGACCTGTGTCCTAGACAGCTGTCTGTAACTCTAGCTCCTGAGGATCTAGTACCCTCTTCTGTCCACTGTGGGTGCTGCATTCAAATGTATATACACACATGCAGACGTGTGTGTGTGTGTGTGTGTGTGTGTGTATGTGTGTGTGTATTTGAAAGCACACACGTGCTGAGTACGGGAGGTGCTGGCGCTGTAGACTCAGAGGCAGCTGGATCCCTGGAGCTTGCTGGTCAGCTGGTTTAGCCTAATCATTGGGTTCCAGGTCAATTAGAAACTCTACCTTCAAAGAAGAAAATGGTAGAAAGTACCTTAGGAATGACACCTAAGATTGTCATCTGGATTCAATAGGCATCCCATCCCACAAATGTGCATGCGCGCACAAACACAGACACAGAGAGAGAGAGAGACAGAGAGACAGAGACAGAGATGTTGACAAAGGTTTCTGTCCTGCCAGGTCCTGTCGCCATTCAGTCCCAAAGACATACACTGAGGCCTACATTAATCATAAACTGGTTGGCCTATCAACTCAGGCCTCTTATTAACTCTTACATCCTACATTAATCCATAATTCTTGTCTGTGTCAGCCACATGCCTTAGTACTTTTTTTCAGCGAGGCATTCTCATCTTGCTTCCTCTGCCTCTGAGTTACAACTGCAGACTGACCCTTTCCTCTTCCCAGAATTCTCTTGTTCTGGTTGCCCCGCCTATGCATCCTGCCTGGTCACCCTGCCTATACTTCCTGCCTGGCTACTGGCCAATCAGTGTTTTATTAAAACAATACAATACAAGTGACAGGGTGCAAGACAGCAAAGAGAGAGAGAGAGAGAGAGAGAGAGAGAGAGAGAGAGAGAGAGAGGAGAGAAAGGAATAAGAACTCATGTCTCTTTCTTTCTAAGGATACCAGCTCTGTTAGATTGGAGCCCTACCCTCTTGGCCCCAACTAATTTTGGTCATCTCACAAACCTTATCTTAAATAAAGTTACAGGGAAACTTAGGCTTCCATCTAAGAATTAGGGCTATAATTACAGCATTTACTAACTTGTTTGTTTAAAGAGCTTCATCTTACTTTTTATGGTAATTATATGGACTTCTATCATTAAAAAGGGAAAGGCCATCAACAAAGCTATATCAAAGAAACCTCTTCTGTTCATTCACCTCCTGGGCTTCATTTTTGCATACAAGAATTAAGGGAGAGAAAAGTGACCCACTGATGATTGCTTTCTCTGTCTGTCCCATGCAATTGCTGCATTATGGTGTCTTAAACTTGTCAAAGAAAAGACTAACACATCGCAGCAAACACATTCTCTGTTGACAGTGAGCTAATGTTTAGCTCCAGGGTTCTTCAATCATTGTGGTACTCCTGATGCAAAATGCAGGCTCCCCAGGGGATTTCTAAAGTTCTATTCATCAGCATAAAACCTGGCTGGAGTGTTTACTCCTCTTTGTTCTGTTTTCCTTTTATTTTTTTCTAAGTGTAAGACACTTAGCAATTGCATGGCTTTACTCAAACAGACTGTTTAGAAAAGTTTCTCAAATGGGATTTCCTTCTTCTGAACTATTTCAAAATGATAGCCAGCTGGGATCTATTGATAGTTTCTGTGTTTCTAAGATGGAGAGGGAACAATGGGGGGAGAGGGGACTGGAAGGAGAGACAGATGGGTCAAAGGAATATAAAACCGCACAGGGGCTGGCGAGATGGCCCAGCAGGTAAAAATGTATACTGTGTACTGTTCTTGCAGAGTTTGTTTCCAGCACACAAAGTGGGGCGGCCCCTCTCAGTCCCCCATAACTAACTTCAGCTCCAGGCAGTCCAACACCCACTTCAGGCATCTTTGGGCACTGCACTCAGAAGCACAAACCCACACACATACACGTAATTTTTAAAAAGGAAAAGTAAATGGAAGTTTGAAATACATTTTTAAAAGCGAATCCACACACTTTTATTTTTAAAAAAACTGCTCATAAGACAGAAGAGACTTAAGCAAGCTACTTGGTGGTTATTGTTCTAAGTGTCACCGATGATGGGTTAGAGCCCTATTTAACTAAAGGCTAAATTGGTTCTCTTAACAGAGCACTTTTATTTTTCACCTTGGAAGAATTCACCCTGAGACACCTGACACCGTGGTATTTCACCCACTGCAAACTGGTGTCATATCACAGCAATCTGTGTCATATCACAGCAACGGCAGCAGCCTTTGCCTCTCACTCAACGTATCCGAGAGCTCTGGAACATAAAGCTCTGGAACATAAAGTTTTGGGGAAGACTCAGAAATATTTTACTTCAGTTATTTTGCTCTCACTGTGGGACATTTATCTGTTAGGGGGCTGTTTTAATTATTTTAATGTGATGGCTACATATAAACGACAAGGCTTCTTGGCAACTTCTCATCAGGCTTGTTGGAAAGAAGGGTTGGAAATGATGGGTAGGATGGGGTGCATTTTTGGCTAACCTCAGAGAAGACAGTCAGAAGCCAGAACAAAAGACCCAAAGGAGCGAGTGGGGTGGCTTATTAGGTAAAGGTGCTTGATGCTAAGCCTAACTATGTAAGATCAATCTCAGGACCCACATGGTTGAAGGAGCGAACCAATATACCCAAGTCATACACTGACCTCCATGCCCTGGCATGCATGTGTGTGCACACACAAAGACATAAACATATATGTGAAATCATTAAAAAAAAAAAAAGCAAAAGCCCTACCATAACTGACTCTTTACCTCTACAAACATGTTTCAAATGAACAACTATCCTTACTGCCCCCCCCAAATTTCATAGATGTCTAATCTCAGTGACCATCTCTCCCTCTCCCTTTATAATAAATAGTTCCTGATGCCAACCCCACACCAATGTCTTTACCCCATCACCACCTTCTCATTTTCCAAGTCACCTGTTTCCTACATCACTGGGGTCTTCAGGTGCTGCTTTTCCTTTTGCGCCTTGTCTGTGTAGGATTATATTCTCAATAATCCCTTCTTTCCCTCAATCCCACCCTTCAACCATAATTCTTCAACCTTCACCACACAGTGCCTTCATTCCTGCTCTCCTCAAGGTATCTTTTTGTACCAGCTGCTTATACATACATACAAACATCTATGCACACAGACACACATAAACACATATGCAGAAACATGCATACACAAACACATACACACACACATACACACACACACTTTCTTCCAATTCTAAACAACTCTGGCTATCATATCTACAAAATACCCAATAATATGCACCATGTCCTCTGAGTATATATTATGGCTTTTAGCTTAGTATTTTTGTGAGATTGCTGACTGTGAGGACCAATGAGTCTCTGACTCCTGTGCCTGCTCTTGGACTCTTTTCCTCCTGTTGAGTTGCCATGTTAAACTTTAATATGGTAGTATTTTCTTCATCTTATTATATTTTATTTTGTTCAACTAAAAAAAAAAGACCTAGTAAACTCACTGAAACAAACATTCATTAATTTCTTTCTCCAGTTCTTCCTTTTCCTTCTAGTGTTGTCAATCTACTTCACACAAATTCCTATGCTATTCAAATGCAATAGATCACAAGTTGTCACAAAAGTATAATGTGTCAATTTAAACATTGTTTAATTGGGTTTTGCACTGTCAAGAAGCATCTGTGATGCAATTCTGCAGTTACTTTGGAGTTCTGTTGTATCTATTCTCTGTTCACTAGGTCTTTGAAGGAAAAATGTCATTAGTTACAAACTGAGTTACGTACATTCACTCTTCATCACTCTGGTTACTTGTGCAATTACCATATTCTGAGATAACCATCAAGGGAACAGAAACATAGATACGTCAGATCTTCTACATTCAGATAAATTTACACAAATACTTAATATCTTTCATAACCAGAATATTTTCTTCACTGCTCATGTTTTAACAAGAAAGACAGCTTTAATTATTTATCTTTTTTCCCTTTATGTGTAAATGTAGTTGATGTGTATATATGTGCAGGTCTGTGTGGGTCCTGTGGAGGATGGAAGAAGGCATTAAAATCATTTGGGAGCCCCCTACCATGGATGCTTGGAACCGGACTTCAGATGGTGTCTTATCACAGTCATCAAAGAGTAAATGATGAACTTATCCTAAAAATTA
The DNA here is from genome assembly GCA_028555095.1 of Dicrostonyx torquatus. Taxonomy (NCBI): domain Eukaryota; kingdom Metazoa; phylum Chordata; class Mammalia; order Rodentia; family Cricetidae; genus Dicrostonyx; species Dicrostonyx torquatus. Next base: position 4,259,332 of record JAQHUG010000076.1, on the reverse strand, counting down.
CTTTTTTCAACTAAGTCCTTCATAAATCTTTCACTCACATGCCCCCTGTGTTCATTATAGACTGAAAGTGGTGGAGTTACTTCACTAGTCAGGTATGATTCTTCCACATCAGGCTCTCTTCTGAGGTAGTTTGAATCACAGCTTGGTGCCATAGCCTCAGGCGTCTGAACACCTGGTCCCCATTGGTAGCACTGTTTGGGGAAGGTTTAGGAGGTGTGGAGAGATAAATAGCTCAGCAGTTAAGAGCACTGCCTGCTCTTCCAAAGGTCTTGAGTTCAATTCCCAGCAACCATATGGTGGCTCACAATCATCTGTAACAATCTGGTGCCCTCTTGAGGAAGAGACTTGGTCAGTCATCCTCATCAACTTAGACCATGAAACCCAATGTGGACAAGTTCAACAGAACCACCATATACGGGCTGCCCAAGCATGCTTCAGCATTGCCAGGGTATAAATTTCAAATTCATTTTTTTCTGAAGGAGGTGTGACCTTACTGGAGGAAGTATGTCATTGGGGACAGACTTTGAGAGCTTAAAATCTTGCCCTAGTTCCAGTTTTTTCTCTCTGCTTCTTGTTTCCAGTTTGAACTGTGAACTCTCAGCTTCCTGCTTCTGCTGCTATCCCTGTTATTTGTTGCCGTGAGGCCCTGTGTTGATGGACTCTTAGTCATATGGAACGGTAAGCTCCAATAACCTTTCTTTTGTTTGTTTGTTTGGTTGGTTTTGGTTTTGGTTTTTGGTTTTTTGTTGGTTTTTTTTTTTTTTTTTTGGTTTTTCGAGACAAGGTTTCTCTGTAGCTTTGGAGCCTGTACTTGAACGAGCTCTTGTAGACCAGGCTGGCCTCAAACTCACAGAGATCCGCCTGCCTTTGCCTACCGAGTGCTGGGATTAAAAGTGTGCACCCCTACTGCCCAACTTCCAATAGCATTTCTCATATAATTCACACTGACCGTGGTGCTTTATCACAGAAACACACAAAAAAAATAATTCCCTTCTTTTACCTGCACGGAGCCTGCCCTCATTTGATTATGGTCTAGCTTTCGGTTGCTTTAGGCCAAAGACCCAAGATCGTGATAGAACAGCATCAGGGATGTCTTTATAGTTCCTCTCCAGGAAAGACAGAGACTAGAGGATACTCAGGAGCCTTGTGGATGGTGTCAGCATGTTTGGACATGGGTATATTTATCTGTGAGTTGGGCATTTCCACTTGATTATGAAGTAATTGTTCAAGTGTGGAAATGGAGATTATGCTGTATCGCCCTCCTGTGAAGTGAGAAGCATCCCCTTTTCTCCCTGTGGTTCTTTAGGATTTCAGTCTGCTCTGAAGCAGTGTTTACCTGCCCTATGCATACACAGCCAAGGCCACCAGGCACCAGCTGCTCCCACAGAGGGCCTTTTCTCAGCAAATTGCATCACTGACTCTCACTGAGCTGACACTGGAACCCCAAAACCAAACCACCGCAGCCACAGTGGGGGCTGTTAACACAGAGGGTGCAGAACCCGAAAGCAGTCAAGCGATGCCAAGACCCTAAAGGCAGCTTCTGCTTTAAAGTGCAAGGGTTCGTGAGATTTATTTTAGTCTCCAGGCCACTGAGGCACACAGAGCACATGTCTCTATAATGAAAAGTCTAAGCAAGGGGCAGATTTCTTATTATTATTATTTTAACCAATCAAAATCACAAGGGAAGTGGTTTGTCTCTCTTCTTAATTGACATATAGCCGACGCCATAGCATTCTGAGGCTGAATACCCAGCTGTGGCCTCTGCTCGCCCAAGTTTGTTTCATTTTTCTCTTTGGCTGCTCATTAGAGACCCCTCCCAAAGCTGGACAGGAAAAATAAAATCTGCTGGGACAGAAGACCATCTATTCTGCTCCTTGTTAAAAGTCCTCAGAGCAGGGGATATGGAAACCATTCCTTACATTGAGGCTCTTGGACTAAGAGCGGATGTCAATCATCCGTGCATCTCTGGCTCCCAGTACCATGGGTAATTGAAAGCCGGGCTCACTACTGAACACTCCTGCTGCAGCAATCTGCTTTTCTCTTGTTTACATCTACTTCCGCTCTTTCCACCCCCCCCCAAGCATATAATATTGCCTTCTAAGTTCCACAGTTTGTGAACATCAAGTCAGAAACCTTCCGAAAAACTGTTTCAAACTAGGTAGTCTAAACAACTCTGGCATGTGCTGCAGACCTGCCAGGCTGGTGGAAAAAAATTATAATAAACAAAGCCTGGGTTGTGCAGTCATGGCGGACTCTATACAGCACTCAGTTTTCTCACACAGCGAACATTAAGTGACACAGTCTGAGGAAGAGAAGGAAGATTAAGCCTGTTAGATCTTAAAAATTTAATAAGCTTTAACCACCAGGATTGTGATGTGATATTTTGAGACTATTAAATTGGATTATTTTTCGCCTTTGTTATATCTGAGATATATTGAGTTTTAATTTCAAACACAAGGAATTCAAAGTCAGTGAGATGAAACCGAAACTTTATCTGGGGAGGAGACGAGTTTTCTCCGCACAAATATTAGACCATTGTGCTACCTCATGATGTTTTAATTAAGGAGAATAAAAGAGATTTGAAAGGAATCTAGAGTGGTTTTTAAAGAGAGCAAAAGTTCACTTAGGGAAAGGAAAAATGTGTTTCTATGAACATAAAAGACATTGTTCTAAAACTCTCCAGTTGCTGAATGGAGCAGAGGGTAGTGAGCTAATAATATTAATATTACAATATTAATCGTAAAGGAGCAGAGGGTACTGAACTAATGCTGTAACATCCCTGAGAGCCTAGCCAGCCCTGTATGCTGTCATCGTTCAGAACACTGAACAAAGAGAAAAAAGAACTAAGAATTAAATAAGATGCAGTTATCTGTTCACCCACTTAACAATTATGAATTGAAAATCTGAATACTGAGACTAAAACACAATGCTTTCCATGTTTGCAGAAAAATCCAGTGAGATAAAAACATTTTGCAGTGAATCACAAACTCAAATACCAGTAACTCTTAAATCATAAGCTATCAGCTACTTAACCTTTCTGCAAAAGAGTTCTACTATTCATTCCAAGGCTCGTAGAAGCAAAGCCTAATGAAAGCAAATGTAATAAAAGTTACCTTACCCGACAAAACTTTACAAGAAACATGTTCCTTTTAAATCCCATGGTTTCACTACAACCATGATACATAGCTATAACTCCCAGTTGGGATAATCAATGGTAGAGACACTACATTCTTCTCTACAGTGCTTCAAGCAGCTGCATATAGCATGTCAGTTTCTCAATTAAAGTATTCTTTTGCAGTCATTTATCCTTAAAAACTCCAACTGTAAGATTTATAGGCTAGGAGCTGGGGATAGCAGAAAACACTACTCCGTGATATGTCACTTTGCCATCTAGATTATTTTGAGCTTCAGGTAATTAAGAAGACTCCTGTTCTCTGCTATTTGCCTAAAAGCAAGGCAATAAATTTGTACGTGTAATAGTTTTCAGTCTCTACCAGAACATTAATACTGATAAACAACTCTAGATTCCTCAAGCAAAGCAGGTACCAGAAGAATATACATAGCATCTTTCTAATAAGCTCTTATCTTCAAGACTTTCCCCCTAATTTTTACCTATCCAAAATTCATCACCTATCATCTTTCTCATCACTGTAATAAAATTCCTGACAGTAGCAACTTAGGTGATACAGATGATTTATTTTAGCTCACAACATCAATCCAGTGCAGTAGGAAGGAGTAGCTGGGGCCATGATGGTGGGAATACGTGGTTTGGGTTTCTCACATGATAGGCCAGGAAGAGGAAGGAGCAGGCAGAACCAGAGTGCTGGGGTTCAAATGAGAAACGTAGCCATGCTTATGGGCATTCGACTACTTTGCTCCCAAAGTGTGGCACTTTGTGAGGGGATTTAGGAGGCACAGCCTTGCTGAAGGAAATATGCCACTGGGACCTCCTGTCATCATGCCTATCACTTGCTGCCACGGTTCCTTGTTGTCTTAGTTACTGTTTCTATGGCTGTAATGAAACACCATGACCAAAAACAAGTTGGGGAAGAAAAGATTTATGTAGCTCACACTTCTACATTGTAGCCTATTGCTGAAGGAAATCAGGACAGGAACTCAAAATAGGGCAGGTACGTTGAGGCAGGAGAAGATGCAGAGGTCATGGAGGGATGCTGCTTACTGATTTGCTCTTCATGAATTTCTTAGCCTGCTTTCTTACAGAACTCCGGACCACCAGCCCAGAGTGGCCCTACCCACAATGGACTGAGCCCTTCCCCATCTATCACTAATTAAGAAAATGCTCTAAAGCCATATGTTATGGAGGTGTTTTCTCAGTAGAGGTCCCTGCCTTTCAGATAACTTTAGCTTGTGTCAATGTGATGTAAAACTATCCAGTACACCTACAACAACAGACTTTTATCTTTCTGAAACCATATGTTCAAATAAACTCTTGCTTATATATGTTGCCTTGATGGATTTTTTTTCAACAAAATGTAACTAATAAAACAGGTGAAAACTTCCAAGGACCACTGTTAGTAACTCTTTCCACCATAAAGACCACCACCCCTAAACTCTACAGCCTTATACTTAGCTCCTCAGGCTGAGAAGCATGTATTCAAAACAAGAGCAGATAGGAAACATTTCAAATGGAAGCCATGACTATAGATACTAAAAAAGACTTTTCCCTTTGTCTTGCCTTTTGTAAAGTGCACATTTTGAAGCTCTTTGCTAAGATTCCACATAAGTCAAAGACCTAACCCCTGTTTCAAGTTCCTAATCACTAAACACTCCCATGTGGTTACTCGATGCACATGCTGACAGACTTGTTTGTTTTTGTCATTTTACAGGGCCTCAGTCCTGTAATAAAACTCCAACAGATAGAAAGAAAAGCAAAACACTCACGTTTTGCAAAGCCTAAAAGTTTGCAGCAGAATTTAAACAGGAATGCCCAGTCACAACAGATCTATGATGATGCTTGGACCATCTTTGATTCCTAATGTTTCCCATTTGCTCATAATCTCAAAGTGTTTTTAAAGGACTTTGCAATGTGTCTTAAACATACTTTACAGAATGACACAGATTATTTAGTATGAAATTCTGTGCATCAAAGTGTTTGGTGAAAAAACTATATTTTTATGAATTTTAGAGCATGTGTGACTGTAGCCTTATCAATATGGCAGCCACTACCTGCTCATGGTTATCAAGCTCTTAAAAAGAGGTAAGTTCCAACTGAGAAACACTAAGTGTAAAATACATACATTTCAAATACTCAGTATGAAAATGGAGAATGTGAAAGTTCTTATTATTAGATGTTACATTTGTCACACATTGAAATTGGTTGTGCCTTCCTAGTTTGAAGACACAGTCCATTACGGTAGGAAGGCATAGTGATGGAGTATGAGGCAGTTGGACACATTGTATCCAAAGTCAGGAAGCAGAGAGACAATTGCTGGGGCTTGGCCTCCTTTCTCCGTTGTATCCAGCTTATCCGATAGTTTCACCAATATTAAGGGTGATCCATCCTTACTTCATTTAAACCTCTGTAGAAACACACCTGGGAGCATTCCCAGAAGTGCATCTTCTAGGGGATTCTAAACCCTGACATAGAACAATCAAGATCAACCACCATGCCTGGTAAATATAACCATTTGGACTTTGAAAGTAAGTGGTTGGCCATTCCTGTAACCTAGATAATAAATTGTGCCATAAAAACTTAGTTTTCTGAATTGTTCCTTAATCCATGACAAGAAAGGAAAATCCATTAAATCCTAACACAACACCTGACATATTTTATCCAGAAAAAAACTAGAGAGACAGAATGAAGCTATCAGTCTGACTTGGTCTTAAGCAACCAGTTACTGACAATCTTGTTTTAACACACTCACACTACACACATATACACACACAACATACATATGCAATTATATACATACATACATACATACACACACATATATATGTGTGTATATATACCATCCCATATTGGTAACTGTAGTTAAATTTAACTCATTATAGTCCTTGTCCAAAAGGTTCAGCAGCAATTATTAGAATCAGCTTCTCAGATCTATATCATACATACCTAAGAATGTGAGAGATATCTATCCAGATAACAGAGCCTCTAGTTCAGCAGAGACTAAAGTCATAGATACAGAATCACATACTGAGGAAAATAGAAAGCTCTCACTGCCAAAATGTCAGGCATTAAACATCTGCAGTAGATAGACTAACTTTAGTAAAAGATTCCGTGATAGTGAATGTGAGCATTCTCAATTACTGGCTATTTCATTTTGTAATCACTCAGATAACTATGGATAAAATCTAACTGGTGTCCACAGTGTAAGTCACTACACACTAGTGACTTTGGATACAAATTCAACGGTCCACACATTCTGCGCTGAATCCCACATGCTCTTTTGGTGTCATCCCCAAACTTTCTAATATTCCGAGAGTCATTTTCCTTTTAAACCCAAAAGCAAGTCATTGGTCACTACCCAGGAATTAATGTCTACCTTACATCATTTCTTACTCATCAAAAGGCTAATGGCCCTTAATGCTTAGAAACCTCTCCTCTGGAAAAATCTTTCCTCACTAGTATCTCTCAGAGACCTCCCAGAATGGAGTTGTCAGGTGCCAACAGCCCTTTCCCATCCAGTATCAACATGTGGACCTGCCTATCCAAGACTCAGACCTAGGGTTTCTCTTCCTTTGATGGCTCAGATGTTATTGCAACAATGGATGCTGATGTGAAATGTGGGCCATCTGCTTGTATACTCCAGGCCTTCAGACATCCTTGAGCCCATGCAGCCTTATCATTTAACCGATCTAATCAAACCCAGAGCGTCACGAATAAGCCACGTCACAGAGTAAGCTTACTGCCCTCCATACAGTTGCTTTTAAAAGTGACAGTTCTATAACCATCAAGTCTTTGTTCAAGAAACCCAACAGTTAGCATTATGACGGTGCTTGATATTCTTATTCAGATGTGCTACATGTTCAGTGTGTGACACGGTCACCTACTACCTGCCTCCATCAAAGATATCATGGATACTCTCATCCAATCCCCACAGCTGCTTCACACCACAACCTGAACTTCCTTTAAATTCTAATATGTCTCTAGATCCTACTCAAAACGTGCAGGCTTCCACAGCATTGGTCTAGTGGTTCATGTAGTCTCTGAGCACACAGTCAACACTGACCTACTTAACAACAGAGAGAAATCCTGGACCCCTTGACCAGGATTTGAAAGGCTAAGCTGGATAAGACATATGCATGCCTGATGGTAGAAAATAAGTGCTACAAATATTCAGGGCATTTAATACTAACGAGCTGTATAGGCAGCTCTTAGTTCTGGTCATGGTGCTGTATGTTTTCCAAGTTAAGGAAGATTATTGTAGAGACTACAGAAAATTTTCAGCAGTTAAGAACTCAGTACTGCTCTTGCCAAGGAGTGGGTGGTTCACAACTGCCTCTGAGGACAATTGTACTTACATATACAAACTCCCACATAGATGCACATAATTTAAAATTAAAATAATTAGTGTCTTCAAAGTCTGTTCATTCTCCTAGCTCCCACAGAGCATGCTAGCTAGATCCATCAGATTTTAGTCTATTCTCTTTATTTCATAGCAGAGTTCTCTACTCTGGCATGGTAAGATACTACTTACTGACCCCAGCAAAGAGAGTCAATGAGAAGAGGCAGGGACATAGCTGTGAAAGGGAGCTGTCCATCATTTCTCATCCCGCCTAGCATATGCTCTATGAAGCTGATCTCTAGGAAAATTGTTTCTTCTGTTATTGTTACTTTTTATGAAAAAATTCATACAATATATTTTAATCATGTTTTCCACTTCCTCCAATTGTTCTAAGAATCCCCCTCATCTCCCAATTCTAACCAAAGAGAAGGGGAAGAGAGGAAGAGGGCCATGGAGAGAACAGGGAAAAGAGAGAGAATGGAGAGAATCAGAGAACCAGGGGGAAACTGGAAGAGGGAGGGATGGAGGAAGGGCTGATTTCAGGCCCAGAGGTATTAAGTAAAGTCAAGTCATAAAATTTCCTAGCCCAGACACTCAGATGTGCTGGCCCCAGATCAGAAGGTTCTACACCTTCCCCATAGGAGTCTTTCCTATGTGCAGGAATGCTTCCAGTTCTGTTAATTCAGAGCTCTGCAGTTTGCACTCCAATCTTGGTCCTGTTTCTCTACTTGATCTATTTTCTGGATTCTAGACCAATGAATGTCTTTAAAGGGCACACTGGAGAGCTTGTGACTTTCATAATTATACCTGAAGACAATATTTGGGTGACCTGAGCCTGTGAGTCCCTTTCTTCAGAACATATAACTTGCAACCACACACCATTATTAGCAGTAGACAAACAAAATAACGTAGACACTTATGAGTCAGCTGGAGCGGCTCCTTCTGGTGTCCACCGCAGGCATCAGTGTTGGGCCTGTGACATCATCTAGCATCAAACGTCACTACCTCTTCAAGTCACATCTTTGCCTCTGGCTGGTAGAACCTTGGGTAGGGTTTACTTCTCAACAACTGTCTAACACTTGGTTTGTCTAAGAGCTGAGCCTTACATCAGAACTGGAACACAAACAATTTATGTGGCAGAAGATCTTAGAAACGAACTCTCTACTCTGAGGGATGAGTACACATTGAGTCTTCATGTGTTCAATGCTATTTTAATTACTACTGCATTGCATTGTATTACATGTTTTGTCATGCATCATTCATTATTACCATAGACATATTTGTTAATGTGACTTCTACTCTGTGAACTGGGATAATTGTTGAATTGTTCAGAAGGGAAGCTATATACATGATTACAACATCAGCAAAGTAGGGGAAAACAACAAAAATACAGTTCAATAATTTCATCCAGGAATTTCCCTCTTCATAATAACACAAAATTGCATTTATTTAAAGATTTGTTTCTATTTTTGTATCTCAAGTATGGGGAGCATAGCCTCGTCCATTGCTTTGGGTATCTGCAAACATCTTTTCGTAGACCTCCCTTGAGTGACACAGTCTGCTGGTTCACTCTAGACAGCATGGGGTCCCCCCCCCTACCCTGTAGACACCTCCACCGTCTATCATCAACAATTTTCACCTCAACTTTAAGTCAGTTCATTGGTCCAGTTTTAAACAAAATCTTCTCTGAATATTATTGCAGGTTTCCAAATAACCAGCCAGGCCCACCCAGGGGTCCAACGTATTTTCCCTTCAGGGGCTTTATCCTTTTATCTGACCCAAACAAGAAATTGCTATCCAGAGCAGGGGGAGGGTAGTAGTCAAAAGAAATCACGTGCAGGCTTCATCACGTTAGGAGTCACATCTAGATTTGGTTTTCCTTAGCACCGATAATAGCCACTTTAATTACATGACAAATAAGCACAGCTCTATCATGGAGAGATCTCAAAACCAGATACATGAGCTGCATTTGGTTCACAACAGAGATGCTGTCAGACAGTCTCAAGCACAAATATTACCAGACATCCCATCCTTCTCCCCATTGTAGTAACGAGGAAACTGAGGCTTAAGAGACTAGAATTTAAAGTTCCTGGGATTTCTTGCTCTTAATTACAGTGCTGGATTTCAAAGAAATATTTAAAGGCCTTTGCTGAGCTGAGTAGAATGCGGAGGGAGTGATGTAGGTCAAGCCAGAAGGAGCCAGAAGGGCAAAACTGGGGAAGCCCTGGTGGGGGGCGGGGGAACCCGATTGCAGCTTCCAAAAGAACTGCAGCTGGAATGGGTCCTGCTGCTCTGACCTCAGGCTCCACCCATAAAGTCAATTGGTCCCTAGGCACAAGTAGGCAACGTGCAGGCACTTCACACTCGCTAGAGACTCCAGTTGCAAATGGTCAAGTCAGATTTCTGAAGCAGTGCAGAGGCCATCTGCCAGTCTTTCTGCTCTTTCCCATTTTGGAGACAAGACACCATCAGGCCTTACCTCTCAACCTGTCATCCCTGCCTTGCAGACTAAACACACTGATTGCCAATCATAACAAACATCTTTACTGACAACCAAGTTCTGCCTGCATAATTTTTCCCCCCGTAAAAAAAAAAATAATAAAGTACAAAGCCCACTCCATCCCCAGTGGAATTCACTGTGGAGGAGAGAGCAGGATCCTATGGAAAAGCCCCTGGCTGCACTTCTAACTGGGGAATTTAACAAGGGTGTCTGCACCGCCTAAATCGGGGAAGAAGAAAAACCTTAAATTGAGAACCAAACTCAAAGCTGGAAGCCTGCTTCAACTCCACCTTGATCCATTTTTCAAAAGAACTGCTAAGAGCACACATTCCCACAGCCTTCATCCCTCATCATGCGGATCTGAAATTGCTAACAGATACATAACTCCGGGCTTAATCTCGTGTCTTGTGCTGCTTTGCTTTAACTGCAGGCATATTCCACGCTGGAGCTACCTTTGCAGCTCGTAACAAACAAGCTCGCTGCAGAGGCAAGACCCTCATTTCCCAGCTGCCTGCCTTAGTGAGGCACAAGGGCTTCATATCACAGCCTCAAAAGACCGATCTCCTTCCAGCAGCACTGACGATGGGGTCCCAAGAACAATCGTCTCTGGGGGTTAAGACATCTGCAGAAATTAATCCAGGAAGAGAAAGACGAGGGTCCTGGCAAAAGGAGAGAAAGAAGCCTAAGTTCAGGCTGGGCTTGGTATTTTCTGGTACTGCACAATGAGGAATGACTGAATCTGGCTGTGTTATAAGATGCACAGGGGTCGAATTCTAGAGATAGAAGTGTGAGCCTTGCTCGCCAGGACAAAGCTAAGTTGGTCTCTAGCCCCAGCTATATGATGGGATGCAATATGAAGTCCAGATGGGATGTTCATCTTCATGGCCAGCTTGACAGGATTTAGCATCACAGGGCTGGGGCGGGGGGGGGGGGTGTTCCAGAGAGGTTTAACTAAGGAGGGAAGAAAAGCCCACGCTGAATGTGGACAGCACTAGCCCTCTAACTGGCATAGTGAACTAAATAAGAAAAGTAGAGGCCAGCTGAGCACCAGCATCCTTCCCTCTCTGTATCCTGATTGCAAACACATTGAGACCGGTAGAAAAATCCCTTTCTATTTCTTTTTTATTATTTTATTTATTTTTTTCTATTTTGTGATTTTTAAATTTAACACATACCCTTCCAAGTCCTTCCAGAGCCATCTGCAGCCCCCTTTCAGGTTGTTTCGTTTTGTCTTAAAAGAGATTGTCCTACAGCAGCTCTCTTCCTCCTCCGGCCCTTATAGTCTTTCTGCCCCCTCTTCTGTGATGTTCACCGAGTCTTGAGTGGAGGTGTTGATTGTAAACGTTCTAGTTGTTTCTGCTTCGGTTCTCAGAAGGACAAGGACATCATCTGTGCACTCAAATCCTTCTGAATTGTGCTGCCCTGGAGAAGGAAAGATAAGCTCGGGCCCAAGCACAGCACTGAGACAACAAAAGAGAAGAAAGACCATCGCGCTCATGGTGGCGTCTAGAACAGAGAGGCCTTATGGCATCAGTTTCTCATGTCTCTGTTCCTTTAAAGGCTGTGTTTTTCTGGCAATGCATGCAGGAGGAGCCTCCCAGCCTCTCAGTGTGGCCCTGTGCTTCCTGAGCGGGGAAACCCTAAAAAGTCATGGGACCCCTCTTTGTTCTCTCAGCAGCATAGGTGCCAGCCAAGCTGTGTTTACAGATTTTTATGTTTTCAAACAGATATCCCCACCATCCTCAATTCCAACGCGATGTAGGCCTTATTGAAGGAAGCCATGAATCCTCTGCCAAGCAGCGGAGCAGGGAGTGGGGGAATAGAGACATATGAATGGTCCAGAAACAAAGGAGGAAAAGACACCCACTGGGGAAGGAAGTGTTTTCTGTTCTGCAATGACAGTTGATTAGTTCAAAAGTACTAAATATAAGCTCATTTTCTTGGTCTTTTCTACCTATTATTGGGAGATAAATGCCAAATATGAGATTGAAAGAAATTGTAATTCTATTTGATTGATAGATGATCCGTGTATCATCTATATAAAGTATTTAAATATAACCTACTTTATCTGTCTATTTTTATACAAATGTTATATGTAGGTAGTATTCCTCCATGAAACAGCAAGATGAACAACAAGCAAATTTCATTTTAACCTGGAGATCTACTCTTTCCCAGTGCCCACCCTCCAGTACCTAAACTTTCAGCTGGTCAGTAAAATGATCCCTTTGTCTGAAGACTGCAAGCCTTTCTGACTCCCATGTCACATGCAAATTGTCAGCGCCTTAGGACTTTATTGACAGAACCTTGCAAAGATGAGGAACAAAGAGATGCAGCCAAGAGAAGAATGTGGGCTTGCAGACATTCTGTGCACACTAACAGTGATACTTCAACCACCCAGATTTCCATCCATCCGTACTAATTCATTTCAGATTGTTCCGTGGGCCTGCTAATGAAAGCCAGCAAACCCATACCAAGAAAAGTCAAAGGGGGAAATGACTTCCCTTTCCCCGGGTCCCTGTGTCAAGAGGGTGGTGAGTAGTCAGGGTGAATAAGCATGGAGCTGCTGATGCTTCAGTTATACAGTTAGCAGAATCCTCAGTCACAGAACCAGCAAGAACATGTAGAGGGTGCCTTCCCCTCTCCTGAAACCTGTCCTAAAGTTAGACTCAAGATACCAACAGACGCCTGAGTTCTTTCATGTGTTTGTTTGATCAGAAATGGCCCAAATCAGAGCTGTGAGTTAAATTTTTGGCAATAAAGAATAGCTTCCCTCCATGACACGAAGGAAAAAATGGTCACAAAATAAACACAGTAGGAAATAGAAGACAGTTTTTTTACCACTTATAGACTACCAGGTAAAGAATTGAATGGTAATTTTTGAGTTTTACCTAAGAGAAAGTATGTCCACATATTGGTTTAATACTAAAAAATAGCAAAACTGTAACACACTTTTTCTAGCAACTTATTGCATTAGTGACTTCTGTGGCTGTGATAAAATACTGTGATTTGGCCACTCAATGAAGAAAGAGTTCATTAATCCATCACAGCAGGATAAGCTGGAAACTGGCTGATTGCCTTTACAGTCACACAAGGGAAGCAGAGAAAGCAGGGATAAGGCAAGGAGTTAAATTCTCACCCAGCCCTGTGGTGACCTGTTTCCTGTAGCAGGACTTCCCTTTTGAAACACCCCATGTCCTTCTCAGTCAGCTTTACCAACAGAAGACAAAATGTTCAAATACACAAGCCTTTGGGGGACATTTTCACTTAAACCATAGAAGTAGATCCACACATTTGTCTTAGATTTTTGTTTTGGGCTTTTGCTGTTGTTGTTGTTGGTTTGGGGGGGCAGTATAGTTGAGGCTACTTGAAAACAAATTCTTTTCTAATGATTTACAAAACTAAAGTTTGAACCAATGAAATAGATACTAGAATTATATCTTTGAAAACAAAATAAGATCTCTGTCAACATAGTCTTTACTTACATATATGCAAACCAGTAATGAGCACTTAATAAATGTATAACCAAGCTGTGTGGTAAACACATTAGAGTAGCTACTGCATGGAGGAAAAAAAGAGGCAAAAACAAGCTGGAGAATAAAAACAAAAGAATAAACATTTACAGAATAAATCTTGCATTGACCGGTGGTAGTACAGTACTAAAAACAAAGAAATACATTTGTATCCACTGTCTCTGCCAGGAGCCACAGTAAGCATAACGATTGTCAAAAAGACTTTTATAAATAACTGTGATGTTTAAAGTAAGAAAGACAATGGTCAATTAGGTAAACGTGAGAGACAACACCAAGCCAGCAGATGACCATGCCTGCCTGTGTTTCAGAATCCTACAAAATGACTTGTGGAAATATGCTCTTTTCTTTATGATTCCTCAGATTGGTTTAAAACAATCAAAACCAACCACTGAAACCAAATCTCCGGTGGGAAGCCATATCAGATGGATGTAGATGTAAGGTCTTAAGCACGGAAGCCTGGTGATGCCTGGGAGTAAAGAAGGTGATAAAGGTTTCTAAGGGAAGCAGGAGCTATCACTTGTGCTTTGATCTTAGCCATTCTGACAGGTGACCCCACTTCTCACAGCAGATGCTGAGACAAAAATCTCACTAAGGCACCTATACTACCCTGCCTCAGCCTACAAAGTAGCTGGGACCACAGGCCTGACACTGCATTAGGCTTTAAATGGATTCTTAAGTGTCAGTCATCCATGTTAGACACCCAAGAATCAGGAAACAAGGACATTCACCCTAGTTCCCATTGCCTTCCAGTGTGATGCCCACACAACACCCAGAATTGGAGTCTATGCTCCCTGACTTTGAACCTGATTGACATGCATCCAGCTGCTTCAACCCATCAACCATAGTGAAAGGGACACTGGCTACATGGTTGGTCATGAAAAGCCACATAGCTTCCAGTTATCATTTCCTTTCATAGAACAACTGTTATGGGATGTCAGAGCCAATATTTAAGAACTCTGCTGCTCTGGATGAAGGATCTTGGAAACCTTTCATGAATAAACCACTCATGTAATGAAGTAGGTGACTAGACCCCAATCTGATCGCAGCCACAAGCTGCTGGAATCACAGAGTTCGAGCCGAAGAGGCGTGGGTCTCAGAGCTCCTGGTCTCACTGTCTCTCACTACAACTGCCCGGGAGACTGGGGCTGAAGTTGCCTGCCTCAGAAATAGATGAGTTCTAGCCACAGACAAAGGAATTCTCTAAAATCCATCTTGTGGTCTTAAGCCACTAAAGTTTGGGGCCTCTGGTGTAGCAGCAGAGCCCTGATTCAGGAGTCTTTCATGGAAGCTGGAGCTGAACTAAGGAGGATTCTGAACGCATGGTTACCTCACCTACGTAATCTGTGGATAAGCTATAAAGCCTTGTAATTCGGAGTCTCATTTTCCTGACCTACTGCTGCTGTTGCAATCTGCTAATGCCTCTTACTGCTTCCAAAGTGCCAGGCCCTGTCGTTCCTAACAACTCACGGAAGCAGACCCCCTTCGACCACCTCCACACTTCACAGTTGAGGGAGTCAAAGCTTGGTAAGGAATGGCAGTCCTCCGAGGCCATCATCAGAAAGGCGCTCACTGCACTGGTGGAATTTGCTCCCAGGCACAGGCTTCTAACCCCTTCTCTTCTACCTTGGGCATTTTTCTGGTTTAAGGGTAATTCATAAACTCCTTGACATGTTGACAAAACTGAAGAGGAACTACAAAAAGCTGGCCCGAGACTGGGGCAGGAAATGGCTCAGCTGGCAAAGTGTCTTAAAGTCTTGAGCTCGATCTCAAGAACTACCATGAAGCAGCTGAGCATGGTGGAGTGAGCCTAGCCCTCCGTGCTAAGGAGGAGAAAGTAGAGTGCCAAGCCAGCTGAATGCACAAGCCGCATGTTTACCGAGAGACCCTGTCTTCACTAGAGAGACTTAAATGGAGAAAGGCGGAGGAAAACTTGGTTAGTGTCACTATTGCTGTGGTAAAGTACCACGGCCGAAAGCAAGTTGGGGAGGAAAGCGTTTATTTGGCTTATACTTTCACAGTATTGCTTATAGCATCAAAGGAAGTTGGATGGGCAAGAACCTGGAGGCGGGAGCCGATTCAGAGTCCATGGAGAGGTGCTGCTTACTGGTTGGATTCCCTGCACTTGCTCAATCTACTGTCTTAAAGAATTCAGTACCACCAGTGCAGGGATGGCACCCCCTCCAACAATAGGCTAGGCCCTGCCCCATTGATCACTAATTAAGAAAATGCCCTACAGGCTTACCTACAGTCATATCTCATGGAGGCATTTTCTTAATTGAGATTTTCTCTTCTCAGAGGACTTTAGCTTGTGCCAAGTTAATATAAAACTATCCAGAACAGCACCCAGCATTAACCTCTGGCTACTATACATGCACACATACATATGTGCATATACACACAGACAGACAAACAGACATACACACACTGCCACATAAAGCATGACTTGATCCCAGAAACCTGACAGGAGTGACCAGGGAATGAAGAAGGACAGACACATAGACACAGATGCAGAAAAACTGGAGTCAGGTGGCATGTGCCCGGTCTGATAAAAGTGTACCAGCTACACAGTTCAGATCTCCAGGATATTTCTTATGTACATAACAGCAGTGGGGACATAACAGCAGCAGGCTGGGGGTGGGGCCTGGATTAGCTAGTCTCTGTAGGAGTTATCTAGAGGTTAGAAGTCTCAGGCTATAAACTAGGAGGAAGCTACAGTTGCTAGTCTTTGCACACACTGATTAATCATTCATAAATACCTCTCCATATACACTCCATCAACATCTCTACTCAGACCAGAGAATGGTTTTGCCTATTCTGAACCTGTTCTGTGTGGGAAGGGCTTTGCCATTTCCATGGGTCTAAGGCTTTGGGTCCTTGACATGGTCCTGCCCATCTCAACAATACACATTCACTCAGGACCTCATTGATTCTTCACACAGTCACGCATCCTTAATACACAGTTGGCTAAAAATAAGCCCATGAAAACATGCCAGTCTAACGATACTGCTTTATGAGCCCAAACAAAATGTTCTGGTCTAATAGAGAAACAGTCTAATTAGTGACTCCCAAATTTTAACATACAATTAAACCAAATAGATTCATATAAATCAGAGCAACTACCTTGGGTCATAAATACCCATCTAAAGGAAGACAGAATTAGCAGCCATATGGTGACATTGGAATGGTCCTAAAACCATCTTAAATCTTACTCTATAATATAATAAACACTGAGTGTTCGAAATGCTAATATTGACAAAAAGAATGTTATCCTTACTGGAGCAAAGGAGATGGAAGAGAAACGTGTTTAAATTCTGTCTCAGTCCATAGACAGCACTATATGTAAGTCACCCACTTCGGAATGAACTTGTTGGCAGGGATTCAATACTGCTCCTTCCTTCTCTGCCGTGGGTCTCCCTTCGAGAGAAATCACACCTAAACGCTTTCTCTCCTATAAACTGTTAAGAAGTACCACTGTGTTTAAACTTCAAGACGGAGTCAGGGGTCTCACCGCGTGTGTGGTAGTTGTGGGTGGGATTGGAGTGTTGAAGTCCCCATCAAAACATACAGCAACCAGATCCTTAGTCACTAGGAGGCACGACGGACACCAGACTCAACTCCCTCTCGGTCACACACATGGTGTTGCTAACAGTCCATAAGCGTCACTATAGTTCATGAAACCAGAGTCTGCTTTTTTTCTCTTTGTGACATCTGTTGTGTAAATATGAATTCTGAGTGCAGGAAGAAATGATGGAAATGTGTTTTCACTGTAGTGGTTCTTTAAATTGCATTTCCCTAAGGCTGAATAACACTGCTTACAGCTCTATTGGTGGTGTCCTTGATCAGGGGAATCAACTTGCTGTCAGAATAGATAGATGGATGAAGTCAGTATAGATAGATGGATGAATATGGGAAGAAGAATCAGGCAGAGACAATCAACAGCCCATGTCTATACCGTGGGAAAAAAGGCTACTACAAACAATAGGATTCTCAATCGGCCTACCTGTGCAGTCTTTAGAACTAGCATGATCAGAGCTAAAGAGAGAGGGTTCAGTAGTTAGAATCCCTTGCTGCTCTTCCAGGACCCCGACTCTGGTTCTTCAGCACACACTTGGCAGCTCACAAACACCTGAACCTCTACCTCCAGGGAACCCCACAGCTCCTCCGCAGGAACATGCACACCTGGCATGCACAGACAGAAACCCAGACACACACAGAGAAGGGAGGGGGATAAAAACTTCTGAAGCAAAAAGAAATACTTTGAATGACCCCTGAATGGTCCCTAGAGTGATGGGTCCTCAATCTGAAATGCCACTGATGTGGGCAAAGGTTCCCCAATGTGTCTTTCCTTCTCCTTACAACCCTCCAAACCCTCCCTCCATCATTCCACAGCCCACACTGTCCCCATCCTTGCCTCACTGGTGGAGCCCACAGCTGGATGTTTCCAGTGTTCCTCTTCTGCGTGTTTGTCTGATCTTCCACACTATACTTCTTGGGAAACTGAGGCACTGTGCAATCATTCAAATAAAAATAGATTTCCAGGGAAGGACTCGATGCCCTTCAAATCTAACACTTATAAGTTATACTTGCTCTCTTTCTAGTTTTACACACACACACACACACACACACACACACACACACACACACCTGTATCTTCTGACTTTCAAGTTAAAACCAATTTTTAGTCCCTCAAGCTGACAGAATATAAGCAAACTTCATTTCCCACTCCTGCGAGGTGGAAACAAAGCTTAAAATAAAGCAAGTCTCATTAATTCTTCCTTCAGACTCACCTCGGTTTTCTTATGACTGCTCTCTCTCTCTCTCTGATTTCACTCCCTGTCCACTGGTTTGAACACTGACCTTAGCATATCAGGCTAATTCCAGAGCCACCTAAGTTAATTCCATGCATTTTTCCTTCTCTTACACCAAAATATTTTATATTTTTAAAATTGAAATATAATTACATCATTTACCCCATCTCTTTCCTCACTCCAATCCCTCCCATATGGTGTGTGTGTGTTTCTATTCCAAATGCACAAATACAATCTGATGAATCTGTATAATGTTACTGACATGTATATGGTTTCAGAATTGACCACTTGATATTGGATAATCAATTGCAAGGGACTCCTCCTTCACAGAGACAATTTCTCCCACTCTCGGCATTCCTGGGTTGCCTGTAAGTCTTTGTCTGAGCTTGGGCAGCTCTTAATTGCCCCTTTCTCGATGTGTCCCCCAGCTCTCCTGACAATCTGTGACTACACTCCAGAGGAATGAGATTTCTCTTCTGCCCAGGTGGAGATAAAGCTGGAGATAAAGACCACTTTGGAAATTATTTTGGCAGTCTCTGAAAAACATAAATAATCTCATAACCTTCTTCCAGGTTCCAGTTTTAACCATTTGCTAGGAGAAGCAAAACCAAGGTACATGACAAGATTTGCACACAAACAGTCATAGAAACTGTATTGGAAACAGCCAAAAACTAGAAGCAGTCAAGATGCCCATTAACATGTAAATGGAAAAAAGGAGTAAACCTCTGCAGTTAAGTACTATGTAACAACACAAAGAATTATCTATAAAGGTATCTACAATGTGGATGAGTCAAGGAATAAGCCTGAGAAAAAAATCCAGAAAAAATACATGTAATCATTGTAAACTAGGTCTATGGGATGCAATGGTAGAGAACTTACCTTTCATTCATGCGTACCTAGGCTCAACCCCCTCCTCCTTAACACTGCAAAATACGTAGAAAACTGAATACTAATGGCTAAGGAGATAGCTCATTTGGTAAAATGCTTACTGTGCAAGCATGAAGACTCTTGTTCAGTCCCCAGCACCTCTGTAAAGAGTAAAGCATGATGATCACATTTGTGAGCCAAGAGTTGGGGAGACAGAGCCTCTTGCATCCCTGCAACTCACTGGCCAGCCAGCCTAGCCTGATTGGCAAGCTAGCTCTGACCTTCATTTCCACATATACATGTGTGTGAGCATACATATGCACACAAAGAAAATACATAATGCATAGTTGCACAGAGCCTAGGAGTGTTTCCCTGGGGACAGAGAAGTAGGAGTCCATGAAGGCTGGAGGAAGAATCACAAGTC
This sequence comes from Dicrostonyx torquatus, assembly GCA_028555095.1. Taxonomy (NCBI): domain Eukaryota; kingdom Metazoa; phylum Chordata; class Mammalia; order Rodentia; family Cricetidae; genus Dicrostonyx; species Dicrostonyx torquatus. Next base: position 4,239,731 of record JAQHUG010000076.1, on the reverse strand, counting down.
AAAGAGAACTCTTGGCATTCTTGTATTGGAGTTACTGTTCTGACAGCTACATACCCATGTCAAAACTTACCAAGCTATGCATGGAAGATGTTCATTTGTGTTATGTGTTCAATAAGTTTAAGGGAGTATCTCAGGTCACTTACCTTTCAGGATCCTTTCCATGAATCCAACTGTCCAATTAACTAATCCAGGATTTAGTTGTAGTTCACGTCATACATGCATTCCCAGACATGCTAGCAGAAAAAAAAGGCAGGAAGAGAAGGAGAAAGAGAAACACACTAGGATGTTTTAAGTCTAAAGATTGGTTAGGATGCTCTTGTGGTTTTCTCTTAGAGTAGACATAAGCTGAGTTCAGATGTTATGTCCAGATAACGAAATGCACTTAAGTACTCTTACTGCTTCTGAATTCCAAAGAGTACTTGCTTGACTATCAAGTACTTATCATCTTTGGGTATAGGGTCCCTAAAGTTTAATAAACTGAGGGTCACAGGTCTAAAATAAAACCTCCCGAGTACATTGCTGGTTATGTCATGGTGTTCTTCACAATCCCACCATACTTCTCATTCATTAGTTGTGTTCTGGATAGTTGGTTTAAGTCCAGCTAAAAACTTATTTGTATCAATTCAGTCCCCTCTTATTTTATCTTGATGCAGTATCCTTTCTCCTTGGAAGTAGGTCTCAAGATAATCTAAATATGTATTTTTGGTGGACTTGGACATAAAGATGTTCCCTTTACTAGAAATTTCTATTTAGAGAAAGTAAGAGAAGAATGAGAGTCAGCTACTACTGTGTATTTTCACTTTAGAATGCAACCCAATGCCACAGGCAATGCCTCTTCTGTCTCCCCAACTTGGTATCAGAAGCATTGAATTTTCTTCCACATAGGGCCATGTAGATTTAATCTGGATAGATGACTACCTTCTCCTAAGCAATTTCAAAAATGAAGACTCTCTCTCTCTCTCTCTCTCTCTCTCTCTCTCTCTCTCTCTCTC
>JAQHUG010000076.1:4201916-4214265 GCA_028555095.1 Dicrostonyx torquatus | reverse complement strand
GGAGGTTTTTGATGACAGTTTCTATTTCCTCACAACTTATGGGTCTATTCAGATTTTAGCTCAGGTTTTCTTATGAGCATAACCCTGGAGTCTGAAAACATTCAGACATCACCACACTGGAGGTCAGAAACGATAGATGAGGCACAAAACTCACTCCAGGGTTCACCATACCAGAGTATGAGGTGGTAATATATCTTTGTCATAAATGCCTTATTTCTCTAATTTCTCCAAAGATTAAAGAATCATAGTGTTTTAGGATCTGAAAGCCAAATTTGTAAGCATTCTCAAATTTCCTCTCTCATGTTACAGTGCTTCATTATAGAAGATATAACCAACAACAAGTTGTGAGCATACATGCTACCCTTCCCATTGAAGCTAACAGGCAAACCTGAAATCACATAACATTTGAATTCACTTGGACCCCTTCCCCATAACTCTCCAATCAAATTAGAAGAACAATGTCACACAATTGGAGTCTTTAATTTGATAGGATTATTACTGTTTCCACTCAGTAATGTAGATTTAGAAATCATTTTCCTTGTAGTATTGTAGTAATTACCCCAAAATTCACCAATGTAAATGTCATGAAATTAGAAAAACTGAGGTGAGACATGAAGTTTCCCTTAAGCTAAATAGCTTTAGTCAGGTTGCTAAAAAGATTCCTTGTATCTATCATGGAAATAATCTCCTAAGCAAGGCCTCTGTGGCATCAGACCAGTCGTTTCAAAAGTGGGCATGAAAGAATCATTCACTGTTTATGGGAAGTTGGCCGAGCTGGAAGGCTCCTTAAGTCTTAGCCTCTTGCATATGCAACCTGCAGAAGTCATCTTTTTCATAAGGATGTGAAAAATGGTGCAGAATTAGAGCTATGACAAAGAGAAGACAGAAATATCCTAGAGAGAGTGGAAGAAGAAAAGCAGGCTCCTTGGTCATTGGTCAGTGTGACTCCACTTAACATGTCATAAGTGCTCACCAAATTACTCCTGAATCTCAGAGGAACAATGCCAAGTCTTCTAGGACCAGGATTTCCTGCATAAGGAAAATTTTGGAAGCTGTATTCTAAGTCAGCCTTTTTAATAAATGTGATGACCAACTAAAGAAAGCTAAAAATATGAGGGCACTCTGAGGGATTACCATACAACCCCTTCCTTGAACTTATGCCACTTACTTCCTTGATGTGATGAACTGCAACCTGAAGCTAAAATAAATCTTTCCTCCTATAAGTTGGCTTTGTTGGGACATTTTATCATGGCAACTGGGAAAAAAAGTCCACTTCCAACAAACCACACACACACAAGCACACTCACACATACACTAGTCCACATGAACATGGCATTATGATATAAAATAAGCAATATAGCATTGAGTTCTGTGGAGGCAAAGACCATATTCTTTTGTTCTGCCCTATCCAGATTCCACACTAAAGTTTAACACAATTTGGAACAAGCCAGCATGGGCTCAATGATGTTGTTTAAACCAAATAATCTGCTTCTGTGTCTGTTTATTTTGTGTGGAGACAGTATTTTTAGAAGACATAATAGCATCTTGAATCCATGTGGCATGAGGGGATAATGACATCATCGAGTCTGTGCTTCATCCTGATCTTCTTACTAGGAGTTCATGGCAAAATTTGGGAACTTCTGTTGCTTGTAGAGTCTTCATTAGAGTCTAGATTTGTGTCAGGGATGCACAAATCAGTAAGAGGAGACCAGCTGGAAGTCTGGCCAGTTGTATCCATGGTTACCTATATCATATTTACTTTCAACAGGAAAAGCAGTGACCTCTGGAAAGAGTGGTTAGCCCTTGGCACAACAGAAACTGTAGCAACTTCTTTGCAGTAGTCTGGTTTCATTCAGAAAATCCATCCTGACTGAAAACACCCATCTACCCTCACAAAGCAGCTACCAATACATCTTTGGGATCATTTGCCTGGCAGAGCTTGGCATGTGATGGGTGGTGCTGTTCTGATCATTGTCCAGCCAGAGGGGGTTTAGTTTTCAAATCAAGTAAGGAAACTGAGGCACTCTGATAAATTTACACAGTCAGTAAAGGAAAACTTTGGGACCCTGCAGTAGGCTTCCCGGCACCCTTCTCCTCTTCTCTGGATAGTACAGAGATATGACGAACACAACATAGCACCCTGGCCATAAGGGAAGGAACTCTCAGTCTCTAGATAAGCACTGGCCTCCGCTGTGATGCCTGGCCCTACTACTGTGTCTTTGGCTGTCAGCTTGGTTTGCTGGGTACCAGTAGGTACTGACTTCCTTCTGATAGTCCTGGCATCTGATTTATGTAGTTATTGTCTGATATACATAACTCTTACCTGAACTGTTCACAGTGAGCTCTAACCAACTCTAAGCCCCACCAAATTTGAATTTAGTCTCCTCTGATCCCTCAAGACTCTAAGCCTCCTGTACTGTCCACGGGAACATAATGTGAATCAAATCTTCTACCTGTCTCTTGACCTCAGAATGTGGAGATGTACCTCAGCTTCTCTGGTTGCTTTCATTCCTGTTGATTCCAACTGTATACACAGTCCTCAGCTCATGCCTCTGTGCAGGAAGTCTTCGAGGACTCAACTACAAAAAGTCCAAAATGAGTTTGGGGGTCAATTACCAGAGCCCTGAGTGGTTACACCCAAAGAACAGGGTGGGGAACTGCGTGGGGCATCAGCCAGTGACAAGATGCCTTTTCTTCTTGTTCTCTTCTCTTCTCTCCAGGATTCATTTTCTTAGGAAGAGCTTTTTTCTGATGCTAGGCAGCCAAAGACTTTTTCTCAATCATTCCCTTTGCCTTTATCATCTTAAGTCATGATGCTCCAATCCTCTCTCTCCTGTTTTCAATTCTTGAGATTCAACACATTTGACCTTTGCAAATGGGCTCCTTGGGATCTCTATGTTTTATTTTTGTTTGTTGCTTTGTTTTGCTTCATTTTATTTTGTTATCATGAATCGTGTGTGTGTGTGTGTGTGTGTGTGTGTAAAGTACCTCCCTGTTCTTATATGGGTATTTCTTTTATTCTAAAACCCTGTCTCAATAGCTGAAAGCAGCAAGAAACGACAGGCATGGAAGATGCCCACACATTTACCAGCAGAGGACTCTAGTCAGGCAGAGACTTCTCACCAGACTTCCTCATGTTCTATAATTAACATAGAAATGAGGAAAGGGGGATTTTAAAACAGAGTGAACTCCCAGATAAAGGTTCATTTGTTATATTTTTCTCATCACCTCTCTCTTATTGAATTGTTTGTAAAGCAGTAGGAATTAAAGACAATATTTTTCTTGGCTTATCACAGAGCAGAGAGTTTGCAAACCCTGGGACTTTCATGAGAACCATTCATTTTATGATAACTGTGAATGTAAGTGTTGTTTAAGAATTATTTTTATTTTTAAGTATGTGTGTACCTGTGTGTCTGTGTGTGGGCATGGGCACATGAGTGTAGGTACTCACTAAGGCCAGAAGAGGGCTTCAAATCTCCCTTGAACTAGAGTGCAGGTGCTTGTGATTCATATGACATGGATGCTGGGAACTAAACTCAGACCCTCTGCCAGAGGAGAGAGAGATCTAAATGGCTAGCTCATTTCTCCAACCCCAAATAGGAGAATTTAATTGTAAGTTACTTCTTCATTCAATAGATACATACAGTTGTTGCATGCTAAAAGATACAGTGTAAATAAAATGAGGACATACATTGTTGCCATGGAAGTTACAGTGTCTAAGAGGCAGCATCCTGAATAAACAGTTCCTTGCAAATCTTCCCCATGGATATATGAAGATTATCGTACAAGAACCAAGGACCAGTAGGCAACTTGCTTCCCAAGCAAAGACAATGACTCAGGTGAAAAGCACCAGTGTGGATATGTCATGGAGAGACAATCAAGGCAGGAGACAACAACCCTGGAGTGGAGAGCATTGAGTACTTTATCAGCACCCTGAAGGCTCACATTAAGGATTGTGTATGCAGGAGCCACTGGGCTATTTAAAATGGGGAGCAATGTATAAGAACTGAACTCATAGAATTTTACTGTGATTCAGGTGGGGAAAAAAGATACAAAAGAGGCTAACCATAGTCACAGCAAAAACATTTAAAGAGACTATAACAGAACTCCAATTGAAACATCATGGTAACTTAAAAGTGGGTGTTGGTCAAGGTAGAAAAAAGAATGAGCGGAAATTTTATTTATTTATTTATTTATTTATTTATTGTTCCTATTTGTTTATTTATTAAGACGGGACCTCAGTGTATAGCCCTGATTGGTCTAGTTTATGCAGCCTAAACTGACCTCAGATTTGTAGCAAATCCCCCTGCCACAGCCTCCTGATGCTGAAGTCATAAGCACGCACCATGTCCAGTGAGTTGAAGTATGTTTAGCAGCATTACGGGACTTGGCAATAGATCAGAAAGGAGGAATAAAGGAAAAGATATGACCAGTGAGGAAAGAAACGGTGGCTTTCCTTTGTGCCATGTTTCCACCATGTAAGACGGTGCCGGATGCAAGAGATCAGTACAACAGAAATGTGTTTACTGATAGATGTGCAGATGGATGGAGATGCTGCCTCTTTCACCAGCCTGGGAAACACCAGAGAAGAAGCAGAGTTCAGAATCAAAACTGTTAATTTGAATGTGGATGTAGTTCAAGGGCTGAGCCCTTCCCTAGCATGTGCAAGGTAAGCTGGGTTGATTCCCAGCACCACACACACAAACCAACCATGTTCCTTTTTACACATATGGAATTTGAGAAACCTGTCATTCAAGAAGAAAAAGACAATTGGTGTTATGTCTGTGAGCCTGAAACTCAGCGGAGAGATATGATCTACAGATGACATCTGCAGCGTAAGGGAAGAGGGAGAGCAGATGACTTAGGGAAATGTATTGAAGTGAGAAGGAAAGAGTTTAATAACCCAGTCAGAGGGAGAGGCATGGGCAGGAAAATGGCTCCTGTGTCCAGCAAACGTTTGTGAGAGTTTGGATGTAAGGAATATAGGAGAAGATGTGAGCACTGAAGGAAGGAACTGTAATTTTCCTATGTCACACACTCCCACCATGCAGTACAAGACAGAAACGCCAGTGTTGACTGATAGATTTATAGACAACCTTATGCAAATGAGTAAGTGAAAGATGCAACCAATGAGAGGAGGAGCCATGGGAGTTCCTGTGATGTGATTTCTGTTCAGTGTGTTTCCACACCCCTCCTGTGTGTGTGTGAGTGTGTGTGCATGTGCGTGTGTGTGTGTGAGTGTGTGTGTGAGTGAGTGTGTACGTGTAAAGTCCATCTGTGTACATGTAGAGAGGTTGGGTGAACCTCTAGCTTAAAGTGCCTTCCACCTTGGATTTCAGTTGTCTTTTTTTTATTTGGGGAGGTGGGTTGGGGTTATTTGTTTGTCTATTTGCTGTTTCAGAAACAATGTCTTTCACTGGCCATCCCATCCAAACTTTACACACACCTGTAGGATCAATCTCAAGTCCTCCTGACAAGCACTTTACCAACTGATCATCCTTAAGCCAAATGGTTCACTTACCCAACATTAAAACAGATACTGACAGTCAGCCAGTAAGACACAGAGAAAGAAACAGAATACAGTGATACAAAGCTCATGACACAGAGAGGTGGCAGCACACTAACCAAGAGAAGCCCAGGCTATGAACATTCAGGAATCATGGGGTAAATAGAATTAAAACACACACACAAAAAAAAAAAACAAAAACAAAAACAAAAAACAAAAAAAAAACACCTGAAGTCTGAAGTCAGAGTCCATGTCTGGAAGCAGGAAGTGAAGAGGATGCTGGGAGCTGAGTATCTGAACTATCTACAGCGCAGTTTCCACCCATCTGAGGACTGGTCTATGACTGGCTTCTGTGCACCACTGCCATGAAGAACTGATATGTGTCTCTAATGCATCTGACACCCTGAACACGCTTATTAACATTCAAGCAGTAAATTTTGGCCTTACACAGAGTTCATGTTATTTTCAGCATTGCTCTAAAGTACAAAATTGAGACACTAGCCAGTCAGTCTCTCTGTCTCTTTATATCTGTCTGTCTGTTGGTCTCTCTCTCCCTTTCTGACTCAATCCTATGTCTATTGAGTTTTCAGCAACAGTGTATGCTTCACCAGTGCACACAGAAAACAAATTATATAACCCAAAAAAAACTTTTAAGAGTTCTAGGAGCAGCATAAAATCAACCAATAGTTAACATTTTATGAAGCTAAATGCATTAGTTTTTTATAACCTCAAACTATTCAGATACAACATAAGAACTACATTCTTTTATCATTTAATATATAATACTCACAAAAGGTCTAAATACAGGAAGTCATCAAAAATTCACAATAGCGGTTTTCTGCATTGACAAAGTCCAAATGATGGCCATAAGAGGAGAAAGAGGACCTGAATAGAAATGAAAGATTAAATCTGCAAATACGATTTCTAAATGACTCACCTGGTCAGTGAGACATCTCACAGACCCCTCCTCCTTGAAGGAAGTTGGGATCTGGGTATGATGTGCCCATAACATTGGGCATCAGACAGAGACCCTCATTCTGGAAGAAACCAAATGAAGCTCAGCAACAAAGACACTTGAATCCTCCGAGGTAGAGAACTCCCTGACCCCTCAACTGCTTTTCCCTTCCAGACTGCAATTTCAAAAAGAAACAATAAAACATACATGCTCACATACATGACAAAAGTACAGAAGTAGTAACAGCCTGGCAAGCCGCTGTACCCCATGGCATCAGAACTTGGGAGGCTGAGGCAAGAGAACTGCATCCTTAAGGGCTGCCTCTGCTGCGCGGTAAGACTCTGTCTCATGAACCAAAAGAACAACAGATAGTAGGTGTGACATAAATATAGTATTTATTTTGTAACATACTCAGTAGAAGTAGACTGATATGTATGTGTGTATATTTATATTCATATACATAATGAGATAGGTCCTGATAGTAGACCTGCCCAGTAGTCATTAGAAGAATTGGCTTCCCCAGATGAACCACAAACAGACAGCCTAAGTAAAAACTTCTGTCAATACATCTCAACTACAAGCCCTGGGGATCCCCCTTCAACTAAAATAAATACACCACGCAGTCGTCACCCTCCTCCCACTTAGGAATCTTGAGGCAACTGCTGGGTCCTGAGGCAGCTGGTGCTACTCCTCTCTTCACAGATGAGAGTGGAGGCTTGGAAGCTGTGGTGATGCTTCATTCAGCTCCAGAATACGAGAGAAGGCATGGCCAGCTCGGCAGCCCAGGCAGGCTCTTTCTGGCCCTCCCTTTTGGCAATTCTTTTCCATTGCCATCAAGGTATCCTGCTAAACACGCAGACTTGGACAGCAGATGTGAGGGCTGGATAGAGATAGAAAGAATTGTCTTATCTGAAATTTTCTCAACTCGGAACCAAGTGGCAACAGGACCATGTACTTAGCTCCTAAAACAGTTGTGACTCTGACTGTGCCTGCTGCAAAATGTGGTTGCTAAATACAAAAATAAATGTGTTGATAAATTGGATGAAAACAAATTGCAGTCGACTCTGCAAGGGGGAGGTTTATATCTTATGTCAAATTGAAAACCCTTCCTTTGTTTAAGTCACACAGACTTTGTGAAACTGTGCTCCCTACAGCAAGCTCTGTGATGCCAGTGCCCTGTGGCTTCAGAGTAACAACATATGCCATTTCCCTACAGCAGTGACAGTACATGATCTGTCTAATTTACAGAGGCCACATTTCCCAACCAAAATAAATGAGGGAAACGTTAATTCCCCTGAAAATGTATAGACTTATTCTATTCTGTAGGAGGAAAAAGGCAACTGAAAACCCAAATAAGTATCAAGTAACCCCACTTTTTAAAAAAATTCTAGTCACTATATGCTGAATGTTTAGTCATGGGAAATTATATTTTATGTTTTGTTTAAAATATAATATCAATTTTTTACTCTCATAGCAGCATTTACTCTTCTAAGTTACCCAGAATAAAAACTTCCCTTGATGAAGGTCAGGCTATAATAAAGTTCTTAATACTAACATTAAGCTCTCATTTTTGGTACTGGGGACAAAAGAGGAAAAAACATATTTAATTGCTTTTAAAATGGAAAATATATAATCTTTCCACAGTCATGTAACTTAAAACCAAGCAAACATTTCTTCAAACTTTCCCCCTAAAAAAAATACTGAAGGGAGCCTGTACTGCTAACAGGACCGCAATAACTCATAAATTATTGCAGAGTGAGTTCCAGACAATGCCTCTTACAGCTCTGCTCAGATTGTAGCTCTCTACCAAGAAATTCCAGAAGATTCCTCGACACTCATTTACACAGTCTACTTCCACTAGTTCATACCCAAGCCCATTGCATGCAATAAAAATAACAGAAGCAAATATTTATCATAAAATAAACAAGAAAAAGTCAGTATATCTTTCTAATCCAAAGTGAGAGTCGATTGACAGATAAGCAACAGAAATCATCTGTAAGCCACAACTAATTGCTGCTAAAATATCATTCTCAAAATCCGGATCCATGTCTCCTCTTCCCTGCTATTATCCAAACCAGAAAAGAACTCCCTGGGCTCTTGTATTTCTATTCATTCTCAGTGCAAAGCCTTTTATATCCCAGTCCCCCTGTTGTGTTACCTTGTATCTTCTCCTGTGTCTATGGCCTCCTCACTGCGTTCTAGTTAGGAACACCGATTATTAAGAAAGTTCTCTAAGGAAATAAAGTAACATTATATTTTGAGGTAGTTTTGATTCTCTATGAGGTAAATTCTCTCCTGGATGCTGATTTCCCTCAGAAGGAATAAAAGAATATTATTCCCCATAAACTAAAAACTTCTGTAATTCAATAAGAAATCTGTTACATGCAAACTTGTGTGTGAGCCTGTGTGTGTGTCCGGGCCTGTGGGAGAGGGGGTATTCCTTAGGTGTGTGTACCTGGGTGTGTATGTGTGCCAGGGTGTGTGGGGGGGAGTGTGTACCCAGGTGTATGTGCCTGGGTGTGTGTGTGTGTGCCTGGGCCTGCAGGAGTGTATACCTAGATGTATTGCCTGGGTGTGTATGTGTGCCAGGGTATGTGGGGGGAGTGTGTACACAGGTTTGTGTGCATGGGGATAAGTGTGTGTGTGTGTGTGCGTGTGTGTGCATGTGTGTGCGTGCGCGCACACCTGAGTGTGTGCCTGGGTGTCTGTGCCCAGGTGTGTGTGGTAGAATGTGTGTCTGAGTGTTTGTGTTCCTGAGTGTGTGTAGTGTGCCTGTGTCTGTGTGTGTGCTGCTAGTGTACTCTTGTTGTTGCATGTGTAAAAATCAGAAGTTGACCTCAAATGTCTTTCTCAATGCTCTCTTGTCTTTCAACATGGTCTCTCACTGAACCTGTGCCTCTCTGGTTCAGCTAGGCCTGCTGAACAGCAAGATCCAGCAGTCCTTCTTTCTCCACCTCCTCAGCACAGGAATTGTGTATATATACTACACACCCAGCTTTTTTGTCTTTTTATAAGTGCTGAGGATTAAACTCAGGTCCTAGCTTGCACTGCAAGTCCTTTACTGATTGAGCCTTCTCTACACTCCATGTACAAAATATCCTTAAACTTCCCAACACTACTCAAAATTTAATTCCTCAATTTTATTACTTCCTTGACAATTTCATGCATTGTATTTTAATCTTACTTACCTCCTTCCTCCCAGATCCTCAACCACACATGCCCATTTCTTAGCCCTCATTGGAGAAGCTTCTTTTTACAGTAGATGGTAATTAACACAGACCCATGACTGGCCACGGTTCAGAGAATAAGAGACGGTGACATGCTTGGCTTTAAGTGGAACACCCATGTCATTGCGAGGACTTTTAGTAACAATATGCTCTCCATTGCCTGAAATATATCTGCATGTGTTAGAAGCCATCATTTCAGAGTGAAGGCCATGACAGAAAAAGAGAACAGAACTCACCACAGCTCTCCTCAGATGGACATCCTCTTGAAACCCATGCATCATGCTTGTTACCTGGCATCTCAGGCAGGAGACGTCGTTTCCAACAGAAATACTCCAGCACTTAAGGGAAAGCACTTCCCCCAGAACTACAGTTGCTGATGCTTATTTGGTCTGCAGCTAGGAAAGTTTTGATAGCTTACCAATCAGAATTTCCTTTCAGTTTTAAGACTTCGCAATGAGAAATTGAAAAAGAGGGATCACTGAAAACCAGTTGTAGTTATTAGAACTCAAGTTTTTGTCACATGAATAATAAAAACCCAGAGACAGATATTGAGGTTCAAGCTAAAGATCAGAAAAGCAAAGCAGCCAAGCCACTAGAGAGATCTTATCTCTATCAAGATTCACATAATCAAAAGGGTGATGCTGCAATTCTCTCCACTAACTTCAGACTCCACACTCCACTGAGTTCCTGTCTCTTCCCCTTTACATTCCTCTCTGCCCAGCCATATTGCTCCTGTCTCCACCTCCCTAGTGAAGAATGAAAGGTGTGTGATCAAAATGCTGAGATTACCTTTGGGCGAGTTCTGTTTCTCTTTTAGACAGGTTCAGTCTTGTGTAGCCCAAGGTGGCCTTGAACTCAAAGAGACCTCTGCCTCTGTCTCCTGAGTCCTGGGTTTAAAGTTGTGTGGCATCACTCCCTGGTCTGTATCTTCACGAAAGCTTTATTTATTAAAACGCAGATAATATACCACTCTATTTCTCCTTTTCTGTATGAAATAAGAAAGCTATAAATAATACAAGAAAAACGATATACAGTAAACACAATAAATATATACAATATATACAGGCAATAAATACATCAGCAATGTCTAGTTCAATAGCACTTGACAAATTCAGAGAAAATACTCCATTATCTACCTTATCTTGGTGACACCAAAGTCTTGTACCTATTTTACTTTCTATCCTAACTTGCTTTCTGTGCCTGCTAAGCAAGGTACATTATAACTATGACTGTCTAGTCTTCAACTCCCTCAGAGACCAAAAAGGAAATAACATTAACTGAGCAAGCAGGAGGTACAAGCAAGAGACTTCTACAAAAAGGTGAGAAATGACAGAAACAGCTGGCTGCTAGACAGGCACCCAAAGTTATAAAAGGAGACTGTTCATTTATTTCCTGCAACCCAGAGAGTAATAATCACACAGAATCTATATTAATTGCAACATTGTTTGGCCAATGTCTCAGGCATATTTCTAGCTAGCACTTACATCTTAAGTCAACCCATCTCTATTAATCTGTGTATCACCATGATATTTTGACCTACCATAGGAAAGGTTCTGGCATTCTGGCATCTTTCTAACATGGTGTCTCCCTGACTCTGACTACTCTCACTTTTTCTATCTCTATCCTGATTTCTTGCCTGGCTTTACTCCTTTAAGCAATTGGTCCAAACATCATTATTTATTATCCAGTAAAAGAAACACTTATACAGAAGACATCCCACATTATCTCCCCTTTTCTGTCTAAATAAAATGGAAAGCTTTAACTTTAATATTGTAAAATTATATATAGAAAAAGTTATTAAGGAAGAATTACAGTCACAATATTTAGTCCATTTACTATTTGATAAATTAAGGAAAATATATAAACTATCCTATCTTTGTAAGTCTAAACTTTGGTATCTAATTTGTCTTTTATTATAACTAAGAAAATCTATAATTATAACTATCTAGTCTTCAACTCATCAAAGACATCAGAAGGATATAATATTGCCCAGGTAAATGGGAGGTACATTATAAGCAACTTCCAAAACTCTAGAATTTACATATACATCTTACTGCTTGGACAGTCACCCAAAGTGTTTTTGTGACACTGGAGTATTCATCTTCAGCATGCCCTCAATCAGTTCAGACAAGAGCAATTTCTTGCCCAAATGGCTAGCAAACTCCATAGGAGAATCTTCAAATGCCCAGCATCCTCTTGAAGCAGTTGGTGCGGCCAGAAGTAAACATGTCTCATTGTCAAGAAAAGTCTAAGTTTTTAAAACCTTTTAAATGCCATATTCTGTAGGTCTTTAAAGTGTTGAAGATTATCTACCTAACTTGAATATATCTCTGTATATCTAGAAAACCTAACTAAGATGACAGTAAGTTTGACTACTATAAATGACTATCTATTAATCTGTAATTTTTAATTATGTATTACATTTTAAATGAGCTGCACAAACATAATACCTTAAAAAGAGTGGAAATAAGCATAATAAGCATAATAATAATCATAGCAAAATTGACCTTAAATTTTTTTCAATAAATTAAAGTCCGCTAGAGAGATGGCTCAGAGGTTAAGAGCATTGCCTGCTCTTCCAAAGGTCCTGAATTTGATTCCCAGCAACCACATGGTGGCTCACAACTATCTGTAATGAGGTTTGTTGCCCTCTTCTGGCCT
>JAQHUG010000076.1:4180468-4192618 GCA_028555095.1 Dicrostonyx torquatus | reverse complement strand
TTTAATGTGGGGAAAAACTCTCTCTTTTAACTAATTCTTTCCTTCAAGAATTTCCGATTGTCTCACCAAATCTACCAAGGATGCTGAGGAAGATGTGAGGCTGATTGCTGCTGCATAGAACAGTAAAAGCCGGACTGGATTTCAAGGCAGGAATCTAGTTTGGCAGCAACCCGAGAAAGGGGTTCAGGGAGAGCCTTCCAGGAGAGAAAAAAGGAAAACCTAGCTGGTAGGGCAGTGACTCAGGTTGCGTGTAGCTTTGGGCCATGCTAGTGGCTGTAAAGCCATAAATAAATGACTTTTTTATAAATTTGCACCCCAAATGTTGGGAGCCAAATGTAGCATAAATAACAAAATCCCAGAGACAGATATTGGGTTCAAGCTGAGGATGAGAAAAGAATAGCAGCCAAGCCACTAGAGAGATCTTATCCTACCAAGGCAATGCTCTCCACCAACCTCAGATTCCACACTCACTGAGTTACTGTCTCTTCCCCTTTCTATTCCTCCTCTGCCCAGCCATATTGCTCCTCTCTCCACCTCCCTAGTTCTGGGATTCATGTGAGCTCTGTTTTTTTTTCAGACAGGTTCAATCTTGTGTAGCCCAGGGTGGCCTTGAGATAAGTCTGCCTCTGTCCCCTGAGTCCTGGAATTAAAGGTGTGTTACACCACTCCCTGGCATGTATGGCTGAGTAGTGTTGGCTGCTTTGCCCTCTGATCTTCAGGCAAGCTTTATTTATTAAAACACAAATAATATACCACTATAAGCTTTTATAGCCATGAGATAATGGGGAAACTCTGACAAGACATGAGGGCATTTCTGAACCATTGGTAGGGCATAAAAGTTACCAAGTTGTTCTCCACATCTGGTCCTTATTAAGCCCTCTCCCCTCTTCTCTGGAGCACACACTTTGACTTATTCTCTGCATGCCAAGAGGACATATGATATCATACTAATTACACGTTGCTATTATTAAATTCATTGCTTCAGGATCACATCTGTGGGCAGATTTGTTGACACTGTTGACGCATGTCCAGATTTGCCTGAGTCCCTTAAAGCCTGTGGGCCACACTCTCTCATAGCACACAAGCTGGAAAAGAATCCTGCTGCCTCAGAAGGAAAGAGAATATTTAGAGATGGTTTCCTCTACTACAAATCAGAAGCACAATCAACAAGCAAAGCAATGTGATATCAATGCAGGAGGTTAAAACTAGAGAAACAGACAAACTGGCAGCCCAGAAACAGACCAACATGTACTTCATGTGTGCATGCATGTGTATATATGTGCATTTATGTGTCTATATGTGTACTCTGTATGTTTGTATATGTGTATACATATGTGTGTATGCTATGTGTGAGCATGCCATGTGTGCACATATATATGCTGTGTGTACATGCTTGTGTGTATATGTCTTGTTCTGTGTGTACTTGTATGTGGATGTGTGTGTTCTTTGCTTTGTATGTGTATGTATATAAGTGTGCCAGGTTTAAGGTAATGTTTCAGATCATAAGTAAAAGTAGTCTATAAATGGAAACCAGAAATCCCATATATATTTTGTAAAAAATAAACAACTTTCATATTATCCTATAGACAGATACATTTACTAAAAGACTAAATAAATAAAAATTTTAATTATGAAGGCATCAGACTTGAAAGAACGCCTGCATATTTGTCTTTTTTATACTTGAGAATGATATAAATACAGTAGTAGCTGTGGATGAAATTCTTAAAAGATAATAATAAGTTTAATATGTATATGTATATTCTGAAAGACAGAAACATTTTCTCCTGTGTTTCTGACATAACAGCTCACAGCATATGTGTTTTAATAAATACCTATCTATGTGCTCTTAAGCATATACATGTGACAATATCAAGGGGGCAATCAGAACTGAGAGTCCAGAAACAGATCTGCACCTCTGTGGTTGGTCGATGCTGATATAAGAGTCAAGACAATTGAGATAAAAGCTTCTCTTTCCAACCAATGGTGCCATAAAAGTATTCAAATGAGTAAAGAATAGGCATTATACTGTATGCAAGAAACAACAGAATACAATATATTTCTATATGCAAATAAAATCATTAAATTTTAAGACTTTAGATACATTAGAAACCTTACCATCTTTGGATTCATCAAAAAAATTTTTGCAAAACACAAAAATCACAACTATTAAAAATTGAGGAAAATTAAATCAAATTAAATTCTTTGCTGTCTAAAAGATATAGTAAGACACTGATAACATCTTCATTAAAAATGAAAACTCATTACACCATGAGCAAGAGAGTGTTTGCAAAGCATAGGCATATATTTGACCTTAAAAAGGAGACTTAAAAGTATACAATATCCTATAAGTTCAGAAATAAGAATAAAAGAGTTAAATTTTTAAGTTTGCAGCAGATTTAAATAGGCAATTAACAAAATCTCTTTAGAGCAAATGAACCAAGAAGGGGCACTCACCATGACAGACATAGCCATGACTGACATCAGGAAACCACCAATAGAACCACAAGGAGACTCTGCTACATATGGAAACAGAAAAAACTCACACAGCTGACTGACAAAACTCCAGCCAATATGCTGAAATTAAAATAAACTCAAAAGAAGGTGCTACATGGAGCAGCCATGGTGGATCTGGGAGATGTTTTCATCCTGTGTAGCTCTCTCCATCGCATGTAGCTCTCTGCATCACATGTTACTCTCTCCATCAGGTGTAGCTCTCTCCATTACATGTAGCTCTCTGCATCAGGTGTAGCTCTCTCGATTATGTGTAGCTCTCTCCATCACGTGTAGCTCTCTACATCATGTGTTACTCTCTACATTGCATGTAGCTCTCTCCACTGTGTGTAGCTTTCTCCACAGGAAATCGCAGGGAAGAAAAGCAAATCTGTTTCCTTTCTTTATATTTAGCTTTCAGTGAAGCAAAATTAAATTTTGTTCTTTCAAATTGCATTGTGCCTCTTACTAAATTATCATTTTTATATAAAAAAGTTAATAAATGATGGTACATAACACTCCACCAACTTCTATTCTGGGTAAGAAAAGTTTAAGTACAAACAAAAATCAACAATAAAGAAACACAAATACCTAGTGTTGATAGTGGGTGAATATTTACTTAGTTATATTTTACAGTTAAGGCACAACGAGACCAAAGACAAACTGCTTTCAAATAAGAGATTGAGGAACCCAAAAATCTGTAAAGGCTTGAGGTACGAATGGAGCTCAGGGGCGCAGGCGTCTGCTCCGCAGCCATCGTCATTTCGTCACTGCAGTGACTGCAGCCACACAGGCTCCAAGTTATGCTTCAGCTGTTACTATTTTTGACTTATCATTTTAAAAATCCTTATAGAGCAATAATTTTACTTTGCCGGCTTCCAAAATGTAGTATCCCTGTCCAAAAACAAAAAACAAACAAAAAAAAAAAAAACAAAAAAAACCCATTTCTTTGTTCAATTTGAAAATAAGTGGGATAGTTTTAAAAAAAAAAATTGGATTTATCCTGTGGCTATTCTCTAAAGTATTACTGATGACCAATGATCAAAAAGAACAGAGACATTTTAGGTGGAATAGAAATAAAATTCCCTTCTTCAAATTCTAAATGTCTTAGAAATGCCAGCGTAGAGAAAAGGGAAACTTCCATAAATGAACTAAATCAGAATTTCTAAAGGTGGCTTTTCTCTGATGGTTGTAAGTATGGGCACTGCTGACCCCAGTGAAGACTTCCTGTGTGGTCACTGTCTGGACAGGCATAGGAACTGAGAGTGGTAGACCAGTTGAGCATGAATGGATTACAGCACATTCTGAGGTGAGTGAAGCCTGGAGCATGCTGGGCCAGAAGTAAAACAACCCCTGGTGACACCTGAAAGGTGTCCAGAGCAGACAACAGAAACTAATTACACTCGGATCAGCAGCTTCTTAGTGATTAAAGCACTTGCCATTCAAATGTGAGGACCAGAGTTCTGATTCCCAGACCCATATAAACAATGGGAAGGTCTATGTCATCCTCAGAAGGCAGGCAGGGGATCCCCAGGCAAGCTCGCTAGTGACATTAGTCAAAGAGGTGAACACTGGGTTGATCATCTAAATGAATAAGGTAAAAGGATCACCGAGGATGATTCCTAGTGTCAGCTTCAGGCCTCTACTGCAGGCACACTCACATGCATGTACACCCAATACATACCACATACATGTAAACACAAGAAGAGAAAAAGAAATAAGATTATATGGATAATGAGCTAGAAGCCCCTATTTCTCCAGTTTAACGATACTTGTCTGGAGCTCAGATCCACAAAGGATAACATCCATGTTGCATATACAAGGAATAAATACATCTTTTCCCAAGCAATTGCAGTTTTAATCCATCTTCAGTGTCCCACCCTCTGGTTTCTGAAGATATTTCCAATCAACTTCAGATCATCACTTTCAAACGCTCAGTGTAGCCCACGAATCCATCCTGCTTCCACAGACTGAGGAAGGCCATGCTTGAGGCATGAGGTAATTCTTTCCCGCAGCGCTCGCCAAAAATCACGTTAGGTTTCTTTTGTTGGGTTTCTTCAGGTTATATTCATGTTGGAAGATATCAAACTGCTGTGTTTATTTATTTTGACACTCAAAAATCATTTTGCTCGCTGCAGAGTGCAAGTGTAATTTGAACATCTGTTGCTGAAGCGCACATGTGGCCGTAAGTCCTATCCACTGGCACAGTAATGCAAACGCCCCAAAATAAATACACAGCGCACACTCTGGACACATTTGTACCACACATTGAAAACCAAAGGAACAGATTTCCGTTTGGATCGTACATAAACGTATCATTTCCCTGGAAAACAAGACTCAGCCAATTTGTCAAAATTATTGGGTTCAAAGTAGGAAGTCCTTTTTATTTCAACTTGCTAGATTTAAGCTGCTTGGACTTCTTATATTAGAGCTTTAAATAGCTTTCATATGCAGATTGTCGTTCTATGGAAAACAAGGGCTCAAACTACCTGCTTTTAAATGGCTCCTCAAGTTCTCAGGAGGGGCTCTTCCCTCTTGTTCACTTCCGGCTCCCAGAAGTCACTCCATGCCATCTACTTCTTTGTACATTCCTAGGATTTTAATCAAATTTGATTGCAAATTATACCTGCAGTATTTTGACTGAGTTTGATTTTATGTTCAACCTCTACCCCAAAATGTTGGGTTGCGAAGGTGATGGCTTTACAACACCATGCAGGTCGCAGATACCGACGACCTCCAGCGGGGTAGAGTTTAATTTAAGGGAGCCGAGGGGTGGCTGGTCATTACCTCAGTATTGGTCACTAGATCCAAAACCAAGGCTCTGCTTACACCTCACCTGCTGCCTTGATGTTCAGCTTCAGAAGGGAAGGCCCAGGTAACAATTCCTCAACAGCACACGTAATCCTCTTAATTGTTCTGTCTTGTTTCAATTGAAAACACAGAAGGGTCCTTACCCCATGGGGAATTCTCTCTTCCATGCAGTGCTGTGGAAGATCATCTACCTTGAAGAGAAAATGGTTCCACAGACATGCCTAAAGAAAAGAAAGAAGTTTTCAATTGTCTGAAAGAAAGGGTGGGAGACAAGGTCTGTTTAGTCAATGAACCAGAAACAGCAAGCACTTGAAGAAACAGTCTTGTCAGTTTTGAACGTGTTGTTAACTGCTCCACTGAACTCAGTGTTAAAGGCAAACCCTAAGCCTCTTCTCGCCCTGTCATATGCTGTAGAAAGAAAAACACTCATAAAACCACTCTCATTCTTTCCTAGGAAAATACCAGAGCCATATGGGGTCCATGTTTGAATTTAAGTGCATTTTTGTGCATTAGCTTTCTATTCTCATCTTAATCTACAGACTTATGGGTTTACTTATTGTTGTTGGCTTATGTGTCAGATTTAGGGGTATTGTGTAGTATTTCATATTTAATAAAATCTAGAAACACTCAGGGCTGAGTCACTTTTTTCCTCATTGATGTGACCAAATATCTGACAAAGAGCAATCTGACTGAGAGCTGGAAGAGCGGAAGAGCAAGAACCATTTCCACCCACAGTTCAAGAGGTACAGCAGGTCACAATGGGGGAAGTGTGGCATTGGAAGTGTGGAGTGATGGGGTTGCGTACACAGTCAGGAAGCAGAGAGAGACAGAGAGAGACAGAGAGAGAGAGGATGCTGGTGCTCTGTGTTCTCCTCTTTACACAGCCTGGGACCCATGGAATGGCACCACCCGTGTGCAGGATGAGTATTCACACCACAGTTAACCCAGTCTAGAAAACAGTCATAAAGGTGTCCAGAGGTTTGTCTCCTAAGTGAGTATAGATCCCCTCAGGCTGATGATAACATCACCAGTGCTCACCCCACTAGCAAATGCTATTCCACCACCCTCTCCCATGTCCCTGTCTCCCAACAAACACCAACCCTGTCAGCATCATTCAAGCAGCAAACACTGCCCCTGCACCTCCCGCCTCCCTCCTGGAGCTCACAGCTCCATTCCTTGCTTTCCCCGGCTGTAGTTCACATTGCTCTCTCTCCCATCATATAGGTCTTGGCCACCACTGCATGACATATAGGTCTTGGCCACCACTGCATGACATACAGATATGACATACAGATATGTGACTTTCTCCTTAGTCTAGAGAGATTCTTAAGTTCGTAGCTACTAGAAATTTGAAGCCCATTATTTTGAAATCACCTTTTATGATCATAGAATTATATTTAATAAGATTCTGATTCTCTAATCATATTTCTCACACGACAAAAAGAAAATTATAAGAAAGGATCACTTTCTTATAGTCAAGATCCAATGACACCTGCAAAACCAAGACATTGCCTAGAACTGGATGCAGAGGTAACTCAGAACTATGCCCCAGATTCTCCAGGGCCTCTTATTTCTGCATTAAAATCCTTGCTTTGGAAAACAAAGTACAGAGACTATTTCATTAACTATAAAACTGATGTAACAAAGATTAACCGAAATACCCACAGCGCTAACCAAGTCCATATAACAAAATGGTTGACTTTTGCATAGAATTTGCAGATACACAAATTTCTCTCCTTCTGAGGGAATTGGTTGTATTAGGAGCTTGGTTTACTGAGCTCATTTAGAAGATTTCTCTTTGGTGCTTTACATCATTTCTCTCTGTGAACATCTCTCTCAGATTATGAATGGTTTTCCTAAAACCATTGAATTGTGCTTACTTCTAACCCACTGAGTTTCTTTAGAGTCGTTCTTGCAAATGTTCTTGAATACAGAGTTCAAGCCAGGGCCTGGTGTGTGCTGTACAAACACTCTGCTCTGAGCTCTACCCCAACCTGAATTCTTTTTTTTTTTTTTTTTTTTTTTTGGTTTTTCAAGACAGGGTTTCTCTGTGGCTTTGGACCTGTCCTGGAACTAGCTCTTGTAGACCATGCTGGTATCGAACTCACAGAGATCCGCCTGCCTCTACCTCCCAAGTGCTGGGATTAAAGGCGTGCGCCACCACTGCCCAGCCCAACCTGAATTCTTTATCGGAATCCTTTATTTCCTGTTGCTAGAGTCATCACCTCCCTCTGGAAGTGCCAGACTCACATGTTTTTATGCTTCCTATATGACAAAATTAATCGGCCTACACCAAACAAATCACTTGCCTCTGCAGCCGTATAATGTAGCTTTCATGGTAGACGTCTTTGTCCTGAGAGAAAGTCTTCATAGGTCAGTTCAGCTGGTTTCATAGTTCCAGCTGGTTACTGTAGTGTGGCTGTGAGCTATTTCTTCAACTGTAACCGGTGTCTTTGTACCATGTATGTATAATGGTAGATTCAGAGAGACTATCTCTTTCAAAGTCAAGAGTGGAATCTCTATCAACCCAAATAGGTGAAGCACATACAGCAGTAGGAATAGGTGCCCACGTCGTACCTGCTTCAGAAAAAGGCTGGGAATGTGATGGACGTAGAACAAGTGTACTGGAGGAAGATCTGAGCACCAATGGGAGTAAAGGTATTAGCATATGCAGAGGTCACATGGGTGTAGACTTCTAAGGGTGCAACCTCAGTACATTTAAAAGTAGAAGCCAGCAGTGGGCTATCCTAAGACATCCTGGCAGTACAGGTGCATGATGGGCTTGGAACAGTAGCAAGAAACATGGATTGTAGACATTCATCCCTAGGCTCAGTGGTAGCACATACCAATGGTATTGGGATTTGAAGAGATTGGGGGCAGGGAGCTCAGATTCCACAGGATGACTTCCTTGGCTCATTGAGTCTTGAGGATGATGCCCATTACCATGCTGCATGAAACCAGATACTGAAATCACAGTTGCGTGTGCTGTCTTGTTGAGTTGATAGTGATAGTATATGTGTAAGGCTCCAAAGTGTGTGTGTGTGTGTGTGTGTGTGTGTGTGTGTGTGTGTGTGTGTTTGCTCCAACAGCCGTTACCAAAGGCTGGACTTATATTCGACAGTAGCTCTTCCCAAGATGTTCACACTGCAAGAGCCTGAGCCCTGATGGTCAGCAATGTAGGAATTAGCTCATTCTTTGAAGCAGGCTGCATAGACCCTCCTCTCAAATAGTTCTTTGAAGGAGGCTTCCTGCATGACTCTTTCACAGCTACAGCTCCCTACTCCCAGTGAAGAATGCTGGGACAGTCCTGTGGACCATCATCCTTAGGGACCATCTCTGGTTGGGTAACTGAGGTTGTAGCTCCTGTTGCATACTCTTTCTCTCCCCTGTTGCGGTACCAGCTCCCTGTACCTTCTAGGAGACCCACTCCTTCGTCCAGGTACTGCCCCTTCAACTTCACCTGGAAATGCAGAAATGCACACCTTCTGTCTTCATTGGTTGTTTTGCTCTTCTCCATAGAGAAGGCAATCATTGGCTCTTTCTGCTCAGTCATCTTTCTTATGAAAGTAAAACTAGGTATCAAGTCATGATTCAACTGTATGCAGCTTATCCACAAACACTTACAAAATGGATAAGCAGAAAACAAAACATGGAAGGAGGAAACGCCCACAAGGATGCTACTAAGTGATCACAAGAGTGTGAAAGGAAACAATACTCACAAGGATGGTACTAAGTGATAACAAGAGTGTGAAAGGAGACAATACTCACAAGGATGGTACTAAGTGATCACAAGAGTGTGAAAGGAGACAATACTCACAAGGATGGTACTAAGTGATCACAAGTATGTGGAAGGAGACAACACTCACAAGGAAGGTACTAAGTGATCACAAGAGTGTGAAAGGAGACAATACTCACAAAGAAGGTACTAAGTGATCACAAGTGTGTGGAAGGAGGAAACACCCACAAGGATGGTTCTAACTAGACTAGCATTTGAAAAGATAAATTTGCCAGGGAAAGAAACTTTGCCCGTATGGGCTCAACCATTAATAGCACATACTGCTCTTCAGAGATTCCAAGTTCAGTTCCAAGTACAATGTCAGGTGGTTCAAAACCACCTGTAAGTACAGATCTAGGCAACTAGATGATGTCTTTCAGCATCCACCAGTACATACCTCACTCCCACTAACACGCACACACAGCATCCACCAGTACATACCTCACTCCCACTAACACGCACAAACACTCACAAAAAATTTTAAATCTTAAAAAAAGCAACAGAGATGGGTCGTATTTTAGACAATCCTATCTGGAGGAATATAAGCAGGGAGCAGCCATAGAAGTCAGATGAGGACTCAATGAAGGTCTGAAATAAAGCAAACCCTGAAGTAAAAGAGGAGGGAGCCATGTTTGGGGATAAATCCAGATTGATATTTAGGAGCTAAAAGGGCATGAGTTATTGTTGAGTTTGAGGAAGCACAAAAGAAGAAGAATCAAGGAGGAATATAGGATGTGCCAGGTTCACTGCAGAGGAGAGAAAGGCTCCACAGACTGCATGTGTCCCCTTGCCCTACTGATCTTCCATGGTTTTACCTAGGCAATCACTCCTCCATCAGCATCCCGTCCTTCAGGTAGTACCTAAAATATTTTGTTTGTTTTGGAAACCCCTCCTGTTTTATTTTCCACTATATTTATTTTCTTATTGCCTAGTTCCCATTTTAACCCTTGCCTGAGGGAGAAGTTATGTCTAAGTGAGTAGACCTGGCCTGTCATCTTGCACTGATGAGCTTGCTGACCAGGGAAACGAAC
This sequence comes from Dicrostonyx torquatus, assembly GCA_028555095.1. NCBI lineage: Eukaryota > Metazoa > Chordata > Mammalia > Rodentia > Cricetidae > Dicrostonyx > Dicrostonyx torquatus. The sequence continues at coordinate 4,182,511 of JAQHUG010000076.1, read as the reverse complement.
ATGAACCTATCTAAAACTAGCCATACTTTTTTTATTTGCTGATGGAAAGTATGCTTGTTTCTCAGAATGTATGGCTAGTTTTAAATACATTTTAGTATTTAGATTTCATTAGCATGATTACTGTGGATATTACAGGTCAGATTATATATGAGCTTCAGAATTGCAATATTCTATCCACATTTCTTTTCTATCACTGACTTTTCTGTTTTGCTTCATTGTAATTTGAGAAAGAGTAGCAACCTGCTTGTTTCTGTTTCACTTTGGTGTCAGTGTCCACTTCAAGGCAGTTCCCATTTCCTCAGAACAAAGACTTTCTAGGGCCCAGCCAGGGATGGCGGTTAGTGACCACGTGGAATGGAAAGGGCAAGAGCAGAGGCCACGTGGGTGAGAAACAGCTGGAAACCATTGCGGAAAGCTGTAGACATGAAAGCACAAGGAAGGAGAACAGGAGCATGATGAAGCTTTGACATCTAATACCACAGAATACTCCAGAAGTTCCCAGTTGTATCTGTCTGGGTACCAGCATTGTAAAACAATGTTTATTTTCTGACTTCAGTCTCTCTGGAAGGAATGGGTCATCACACATATACATAAACTGAATGAAAACAACAGCGGCCATCAATAAAGATGGACATTTCCCTGTTCAAAGGATGAATGAGGCTTCTAGTGACCTGATAGTGGCCCTGATTTGCTGTTCTGTTGATTTAGTGTTCCGATGTCTAGTGGTCAGTCTGAGAACTCTGGTCCAGGCCAGTTGGAAACCATAGTATTTCTCCACATCTAGGAGTTCAGGAACTCATGATGTTCAGTTTCTCCCCAGCATATTTCTCCACTATTTTGTTAAATTGCCTCTCCAATTTCTTGGTATCTCCAACAGCAACAGAACCTTACATGCCAAGACACAATAACTTCCTGCCGGATACCACCAAAGGAAAATAATGGCACCATGAATATTCACATAGGAAAATATGAATATTGTCTTTGCAGATACCGTCCAGGCACCTTAGAAACCACACTCTCTTCCCAGATTTCCATACTCACCAATCTCAGCATCTTGCCAGTTATCAGCAGCTACCACTAGTGTAACAAAGGACCACAGCCCTGCAGCTGGACAAAGAGATGACATTTTTGAGTGATAAAATGCCCTGAATAAAACAACGTATGCTGAAATGGCTCAAGGCACAGGCCTTCATGGTGGGGGGAGTCAAGGCAAGAGAAACTTGAAGCAGCTGGTCACATGACAATAGAATCAGGAACAGAAAGTGCTGGCTGATTGCTGCTTCTCAGCTCCCATCCTCCATTCGTGCAGTGCAAGGTCTCAGCTATGAGATGGTACCCCGAACAGTGGGAGGGCCTTCCCATATCCGTTAACAACATAAGATGATCTTCCACAGGCATGCACAGAAGCCTGTCTCCCGGTGATTTTAGATTCTGTCAAGCTGACAAGAGCAGCCATTGCAGGCAGACACTTCAGTGTTGCATGGTGACTGAGACTTCCAAGACTTCTGCAGCAAAGGAAGGCATCTGTGGGTAGACAGGAATTGTTGTACAGTGCTCTCTTGATAGTACTTGTCACTTAGTTTTCTGGACCAGTAGTTAAAACTTTTAAATTCATTGCCAATCCCATTAAGAGAAGCTTCTCAACATCTACACTCAAGTATTATTTGTTAAAAAGCACACATTCCCCCAACAAAAATGGATAGGCATATGTTGGTCTCAATAACAGGTTATATATCTATTGTTAAAAATTTATTTTTGTCTTGTTGACCATGTCCTTTTCTTTACAGAAGCTTTTCAGTTTCAGGAAGTCCCATTTATTAATGTTTCTCTCAGTGTCTGCAGTACTGGGGTTATATTTAGGAAATGGTCTCCTGTGCCAATGCATTCAAAGTGTACTTCCCACTTTCTCTTCTATGAGGTTCAGTATGGTTCATTTATGTTGAGATCATTGATCCATCTGGACTTGAGTTTAGTGCATGGCCATAGATATGGATCTATTTTCCTTCTTCTCAGTGTTGATATTCAGTTATGCCAGCACCAAAA
>JAQHUG010000076.1:4148289-4170086 GCA_028555095.1 Dicrostonyx torquatus | reverse complement strand
CAGGAGATTGAGGGCAGAAATGAGTATAAGGAATTAATCATCATCTTTGGCATCAACCAACCTTAGGCAGAAAGGTGTATCAGCCAACAATAATCGGGCTGCTTTGTTCTTATTCCCTGACTTTAATGAGTTCTGCATTCAACTCTGCCCCTTTCTAAGACTTTAGATTGTCTTCTTGGGTTTTTCACCTCAAAATTATTTAACAAAAACATCTTAGTCTAGCTTTGTTATTTTCAAAGCTTTGTTTCAGCTGTGATGTACTCCGAGACCTGTGAACACATCTCCCGACATTAAGGTTAAAAGAATTTAAACTAGCTGGAAGACTGGAGTCAATTGCTAATCATTAATCTGAGCTACAATCTATGCAGCTCTTTAGGGGAAAATTCCGGGGACTGGCTGTGTAGCATTTCCTTGTATTTCTTTTTATTCATCAAAATTCTGTATAAACTAACATTATTATTATCAACTACACAGTACAGCTTAGGGAAGAATCATCTTCTTGATGATCCACAGATAAAGATGCCCAGTAGGTCAGGATGTTTCCATGAGATAAATACACTACATTACAGGTAGTGGGGCTCTCCCCACATCCACTCACACCAGGCTAGATACCAGAGAAAGATTGGGGCAGCAAACATGTAAAGGCACAGCAGAAGCAAAAGACATTCTAAGATCTGTGGTCTCGGGGCCTTGTCTGTCTGAGATTGACCCATCAGAAGTTTCCTCCTGGTGGGCTGACACCATGTACTTCAATTGCCACCTGCTGTTCTATGGCCTCCGGCATGTAGGTATATTCAAGTATAGGCATGCATGAAGTGTCCGTAAGTATCTGCAGTATATGTGTGTAAGTATGTTCACGCATAGGTATGTGTAAGGTGTGTGCAGGTGTGTGTCTGTATGCATGCGCGCGTATATAGAAAATCACAAGCACCACAAGACTATGACTCCTTTCTGGTTGACTGTTACTAACCCTAAGCCACCTGTGTCTTCTCACTTACCACCTATTCTTCCTCTGGGTGGTGCTGAGGGAGAGGGAGGAGGGAAAAGTAGGAAGAAAAACCAAAAAGGGATGGAGAGCAGTGACATCTAATCTGGGTTTCTCTCTAGAAAAAAGGAACATGCTGAAACCATTAGACAACAAAGTAAGCTTCAGGGCAGTCCCGGGAAAGGGCTCCCCTTTTGTGGAAACCACTGCTCACACGATGTGACACCTGAGAACTCAGCAGCTGGTTAGATGGGTGCTGTGATCTAAGAGTCCGTGTCTCTGCAGCCGACAAAGTTGGAAGCCTAAGGACGACTACTGGAGGGCCAGGAAATCCACCCGGGCAGCTCTTCTGTGGTCCTGAGCTCCTGCTTCCCTCAGGGATCGCTTTTCCCTCAGCTGACGCAGGCTTTTCAGTCTGCACTGAATTCTACTTCCTACTCTATGGAGAATTAAGCACAAGTGCTGACCCCTAAGACCTTTGTTCAGGATACTCTTTCCTTGACCCAAGCTCATTCCGGTCCTCTGCTTAGCAAGCAACAGCAGGCAGGCAGGTTCCAGGGTGCCCGCCCCTGACACGGCTACACATGGCCAGGAAATGTTCTCTCTGTGGTGCTCGAGGGCACCGTGCTTGACTGAGGTATCGGGTAGCACATTTTCATCTGGATATAATTTATTTACTCTATCAGTACTTTATATTAAAGAAAGTGAACCAGTGTGAAAACTAAAGAGGAGACATATTTTGGCTGAAGAATAACCTGGAAATTATTAAAGTCGAAAGTTGCCGGGTCAAAGGGCAGCAGCTTCATGTTATTAGAATAATACGTTAATGTTTAAGTCATGTAACCTCGTAGGGTCCCCGAAACACCTGCAAGGAAAGCGGTTTTCACACCATTGGGATGGTAACGGATAGACAGTCTTACTGCATTACTCCAGACTCTACTCATACAAGCGGGTTTTATGAGCCAATGAAACATAGTCTGACATGGATATAAAAAAAGACAGTAAAACGCCACACTTTCTCAGCTCTGCTTTCTGTCTACCCTCGAAGCTCCCCCTTTCCCTTTCTCTTTACTTAGGCTGCACTTTGTTCAGCTGTTGCTGGGGACATCAACCAATGTGCCCTGGGATACAGAAGAAAACACAGCAAACACTCTCACAATATGGTTCCATCACTGAATAAGGTTTCCACCATTGACTAGGTCCTGCCAGTGTTAAACTGTTACAAACACCCTAAGCTGCATCTCCGTCAACAATACTTCTGGGTGGTTTGGTTTTCCCCCCCTCAGGTCACATCACTCTCAGCCTTAGCACCTAAGCATGTGTGCACACACATGTGTCTCAAGAGAGGAAATGCCCACATCACTGAAAGTCAAGACAGCAGGAGCCCATCTGAAGATGGGACAAAGGGCATCTTTTATCCATAATTGATGTAATTATCTAAACTGGCCTTTGGAAAGGTGAGGTCCATCAGATTGTAATAATTTGCATGTATTATTTTAAATGCAGATGTCAACTCCTGGCACTCTCTCATATGTGCACAGACAATGAGTTCAAGTTAAAAACTAGAAATTCTGCAAAATGAAATTAAAGAAACAAATGACTTCTAAGTTAAATACAGCCTTGCCTCTCATAAATCAACTAGTTGATTTTTAAACAACCATGTTACAGAATTAATTTTGTCTCTTCAAGATTTAGATATTGAAGCAATATCCTCCAACATAACTATATTTAGAGTTAAAGCACCTAAGGAGATAGTGGTTAAGGGAGGAGGATCTTACTCTGAGAGCAACAAGAAGGGAAATTAGATGTCACATGTGCACACACACAGTGCACACAAAATAAATGAATGTAATAAAAAGTCAGAGTGAAAAGGGAGTAAATGAAAGGAAAGAAGCTGAAATATGGTCACTGATGTGATTGAAGTCCAGAGAGAGGAAGACAGATGCCTGTTCCAGCTTCCTGGTCACTCCCGTGAACATCCCCTTTCACGGGTTCTGGTCTCCCTTGGTCATTTGAACTATTCACTGGTCTTCCCCAATCTGTCTGTTTTCCCAGTTCCGCCCTCAGGTCTCATCGCGGTGCTCCTGTTGCTGGCCCACTCAGTCCGCATTCCTCTCTCTCTGGTTTACATCACACATTGAGTTCTTGCCTATGCAAAGTAATAACGTCTTCTAAAAATATTTTATTTTCGGTTCTTAGCCTTCTAAAAACTCTTTACAGACATTACCTCATCCTTTTTCTTATAAGTAGGTAACCCTGATGACAGAATGGCCCCAAAAGCTGTTTGTGTAGATTCAGGGGTAGACGCGTGCCTGGGACCTCAAAGGTGTCAGTCCTGTCTATTTGGGATGAAAGATGGGTGTACTCAACTTCAGCAAGTGCCATAAGCTCTTGTTCAAGCAGAAGGAAAAGCTCTGGTGCCAGAATTAAAAATGTAACAAAATAAAGCTGCTTCATTTGCCAAAGAAGAGAAATTAGAAACTAGCACTTGCCATACCCTTTTACCTCCCAAAACTTTGTGTTTTATAAAACTTAAAGTGAAGACTTTTTATCCTTGGAGGTAGTTTTGTATTCTTGTGCCTGTCTTAAATATGGGCATTTATATGCTTACTGAAATGCCTATAAGATCCTTACCTATAATGCACATGCACACACACGCACACACTGCTCACCCTGCCACACACTGGTCCTTCCAGTCGCCTTCTGCGTGATGAGTTAAGCAGACAGTCTGGAGGGAGATTAACCACACCAGTCTAATGCACTAGCTCCACCCACTGTGAGAAAAGCAGAGACGAAAAGAAACCTTTCCTCCACACTGCTCAGTCCACTGTTAGTCCTGTCCCATTTAGAACTGGAGACACTGTAACTCTGGGATCTTAGAAATGTCTGAACTCATAACATGGGAAAATATGAGCATTTTATTAACTTAGTAGAGGACTCCAGCCTAAACAGATTTTTCTCTCTGCTGAACATGTGTTTAAAAGATTAGGGGAAGGATTTCGAGCTTGAGTCTTCAGCTCCAGTGAAGAATGGCTTACTTGTGTATTTCTATAAGGTGTAAAGATCTTTACACCTTTCTACTGATAGCAGAGATGCCACACACTGACCTTTGCACATCTTGGAGGAATCATCTTATCAATTCCAACACAGAAGGAGAAGTAGAGTCTCGGCAACATGGAGGAGAGGACAGTTGCGGCATTCTGCTAGAGAAGCCAATAGTTACAAAAGACTTTCTTCTCTATGAATTCTTACTTCTTTTCTGAACTGTCGCGTTGGCTACGTGTGGCCTCAAGACTTCTGCTATGCACCTACCCCAGGTAGATAAATGTGCTGCAACCCATTGCAAAAAGCAAACAAGAGGACAGGAGACATGTAAATAACACTTTAAAAAGATGAACGAAGGGCAAAGAAAACCAAAGTAAGGGCAAAATTAACTTTCAAAATAGATAACTTTGTCCCTAAGGGGCAGAGACTTCTGTGAAGAGCCTGAGCCAGGGGTTACTTCAAGACAATTGAGATAACAGGAAGTGCTTTATAACCATTTCCTCAAAGAAACAAAAAACCCCTTTCTACTGATAGCAGAGATGCCACACACTGACCTTTGCACATCTTGGAGGAATCATCTTATCAATTCCAACACAGAAGGAGAAGTAGAGTCTCGGCAACATGGAGGAGAAGACAGTTGCGGCATTCTGCTAGAGAAGCCAATAGTTACAAAAGACTTTCTTCTCTATGAATTCTTACTTCTTTTCTGAACTCTCCCATGGCCTCTCTTCCTCCAATAGAGAAGACTCCAACTTTGAGACACACCCAAGAATGGCCAACTAGAAACACAATAAAGCCTTCAGAGAAGAAATCTAACAGCTTACTTACAAATAATCTAGTCCAAATTCTGTGTTAATAGGTTCAAGGCATCAGGCTAGCCCACTTCACCAAGCTAAGATACAAGGAATGACTGGGGCCTGTACCGGCTTTAGAAAGAGTCTGTGAGCCAGCCACAGAGACACAGGCCTGTAATCCCAACTACTTGGAAGGCTGAGACCAAATTGGATACTGGATAGTTCAAGGTCAATATTAGCAAACGATGAAGTTACCATAAGGGGACAGGGGGAGACACAGGGAGAAGTGGAGGAAGAAGATTTGTTGTTTTTTTTTTATTAGAATGGAGAGAGAGAGAGAGAAGAGGAAAGTAAGATTTGTTTTTATAAGAATGTGTTGTCAGAAGCAGCTCCTTCATTCCCAGCCACTTAGATCCAAAATAGTCACACAGTAACTATATTATTTGAAATTCTGTTTGGCCAATAGTTTAAGTGTATTTTTAGCTAGCTCTTACATCCTAAACTAACCAATCTCCATTAATCTGTGCATCACCACAAGGTCATGGCCTACTGGCAAAGTTTCAGCAGACTCCATGACTTCTCACTGACTCTGCCTTCTTTCTCCAGCATTCAGTTTAGTTTTCCTGCCTAGCTCTACTCTGCCCTATCACAGGCCAAAGCAGCTTCTTTATTCATTAACCAATAAAAGCAGAACATAAGCAGAAGGATATACATCAAGAATGTCTTGAGAGAGGGTGAATGAAGTAAGATTTGTTTTATCATAATGTCTTTTATGTGAAAGTTATAATTACAGATGTAGTTGCAGATATGTTCAAGTCAGTATCAATGAACTCTTTTTATTTCCCCAATCAACCATCACTGTCTCATCCTTATGTAAAAACAGCAACTCTTGGCAGCTGCTGAAGGGTGTCTCAGAACCTAGAACACTCTCTAGGAATCCAATGCTTCTTCTCTTATCTACTAAGTCAGAATTCTCTTATCTACTAAGATCAGAGTTAAATCTGATCTTTGAACTGTTTATTCTTTCATATAATGAAGTATTTCAAATATAAATTTAAAGGAATAAAGTGGATGAAAAAGTAAATAAAGACAACACTTGGGAGGCAAAGGCAGGCGTATCTCTGAGTTCAAGGCCAGTTTGGTCTACAGAGGAAGTTCTAGGACAGGCTCCAAAGCTACAAGAAACCCTGTCATGAAAAACAAAAAGAAAGTTGTTGCGATGGAAATTATATGATTTGATTTTATAAATCTAAAATTAGCTGTAAATTATTTTTTAACACTACTGAATTAAATTATTGCCAAAATAACTGAAATATTGGTGAAAATACTGAAATTGTAGGAAATCGTTACTCCAACTGTTTCTGAAAGTTTAGGGCCATGCTTTAACAAAAGTATAAACTCAAGATCATTACTTATTGCTCATTTATGACATACGAGAACAAAACTTTAAGAACATATTGACTCAAAGAAAAGGCTTTGTCCTTACAAAGAAGATTGGAATTTAAAACAACTTCAAACTAGCCAGCTATGGTGTTACACATCTGTAACCCCAGCCCTTAGCAGACTAGAGCAGAGAGTTGTAAGTTCAAGGCCAGCATGGGCTACATGATGATGATGTCTCAAGAGAAGAACACAAAGATCAGCATTAAGCTAAAATGTCTAAAGTAGAAATGCATTACTGTTAACATTTTTTTACTTTTCTTTTTATTAATAAAGTATTTAATAATAGAAGGCTTTTCCATCTCTCTAAAGCTCTATATCTGTGCATGCACTGATGAAGTTGTGGTACCTCACTGAGGTACGGGAGACATGGGAACAGCCAAGAGTCACCTTCTCTCACATGTGGTGGACCTGTGCAAGGCTCAGCCCCCTTCAAGGGAGTACGAAGCATCATTGATCTGGAAAGATCTGGCAGTCAGCTCTTCAGGTTAGCTTCTGGGATAAAGCAAGGGTCACATACCTCTCAAGGTCACCCTTATCCAACAACCAATCAAAAAGTGCACAGCAACCAGGCTTGTCCAGTCTTCTTTAAAATGTTTGAATAAAATCACTTAATTCTAATAAACTCATAAATAAAAACAGAACACAACCAGTTTAACGTAGCCAGTCAAACACTTGCCCAGTTCTAAACTCTGTACATGCCAGAGGATTTTCATAGTTAGAATGGCTGTTCTGAAGCCATGAATCGTCTACAGAGGGTCTACAATTTCATTATCAACTATGCTAGTTAATTAGTTCATTAATTAGTTAGCTAGTTGGTTTATGGTTCTTGCTACTTTAATAATCAACCTTTTGACATTGAGAAACAAAGTTTCTATGCACAAAATTCACATTTGCACATCCATGAAATGCAGTTTTAAAAAAGCACAAAATTTTCAATATTTTCACTAACTTTATGGCTGTGTGTGTGTTTATGTGTTAGACTGAATGCACAGCTTTCGTTGGCCAGCCATGGCTGCATGTGTCCACAGACCACAGTGTGGACACTCCTTATGACTTCTATAAGAGAGCTCCCACAGGACAGGAGGAATTTCAACAGGTCTACATCTCTCTGTAAGGACTGGATGGCTGTACCTCCTTGCTCCTCTAATGATAGATATTTTATCTAAGAAATCCTTCATACTCCTGAATCCACGGTGGTACATCCTTGGAAACACAAACTGGTTTAATGCATAGGTCAAGCTAACATGTAGAGGATATCACAAAATGTAGAAGGGCTTAATCTGTACTTGAGAAAGGCTCATCCTCCTACTGAGCCTTTTGCTGGCATGAGTTATGGTGAAGTCACGATACTAAAGTGACATTATAACTGATTTCTCTTCTCCTCTCTCTCTCTCTCTCTCTCTCTCTCTCTCACACACACACACACACAAAATAAATAAATGAATAAATAAATAAATGGGAAAATGGAAGATCTTCACTGAATTCCTAACTCTGAGAGTACCATAGATCTGGAGCTAATATTAAAATTGAATACTCTAAACCATGAATTGCCAGAAGATTTTCAATGAAAAAAGCCAGAGCTTCTCTCAAAGCACAAACTTTCTTTTGGTCCACAAGAATAGCATTTAACAATGTCTTCCCAACTGAATTGGGGAAAATGCTGCTAGTTTTAGTGCTTCAGAATTAATTCTGATCAATCCTTGACACCGGGCATCTGGTTAAGCAGCCCCAGCCACACTGACACAGATGGAAGCCATTGCAGGACCCAAATGGTGGCTGGTAGCTGCTGGAAAGTACTTTTCCCTCTCCTTGTCAGTTCAGAATATTAATGATTCAATATAAGTTTAAACATTTGCATCACGGCCCCCAGAAGAGAAAGAAATAGGACTAAATCATGGGAACGAGGGTGGCTCAGCTCTGCCAAGGATTAAGTCAGATATGGTTCCTGGGAGGAAAAGACAGTATGCATGTGTTGTTTTCTTTCCTTTCTCTCTCCTGAGCCCCTTCACACCTTGGCCAGGAGAGAGGCTAAAAGGAGAACTCAACAATTTATGTAACGCCATGGAATTGATGGAAGTCAGGTAAGATATATTAGTATAGCGCAAGGCCCTCAAACTGAGGGGGATTCTGGTTCAGTTTCTTGTACAGAGAACAGCTTACACTGCCAAAGAAATCAAATTTGAAGCTTCAAGAATGTTCATGTAAAAAATGGACCAATGGTATTGAACGTCTTAAATGGTAAATTTCCCCCACTCCATGAGAACTTGGGTACGTGAATTGTACACAAGAGATCGCTTTGAACATGTCCTTTGGAATCAGATCATCAGTTATTTCCATCCCAATTTTTTACTTAAAAATTTCATACAGAGATTAAAATTGAAGAGAAAAATTGATACAAGGACTTCCTACTGTTACAGTAATCTCTAAAACCAGAAGATAGTTAAGAAACTGAATAAGAGCATTTTGTGATTTACAATTTTACTGCTAACCATATGGTGTCTTTTTAAATTCTAAAACAAATGTTTCTCTCTGCATAAGCGTGACTCAACTAGTATCAGAATTCATTTTTAAAAAAGAATCTAAAATCAGGTAGAAACTGACAGTTGTCGTAAGATATAAAAAGCAATAATTTAGAGAAGAAGCCTCCAGACTTCTGGAAGAAGTTTCTAGAATAACACATAAGAAGTCCTCTTACCTTTTTACTAGATAGCCAAAGCCTTCTGCAGACTTTTTTAGGGAGTTTTGAGAAGACTCCACTCTTATCCAGCCCAAAAATCTGTTTTAGTTATTTATTGCTGTGTAAGAAATTACCTAAATATACTCAGGATTGTAAATGGCGAGCATTTATCATCCCACAACATCTGGAGTCAGTTATCCAGGAGCATCTGGACTGAGTATGTGGCTCAAGCTCTTCCAGACTACACTGAAGAGGTGGGATGGGAGGTGTGCCGATCTGAAGACCTAACAGGGACTAGAGAGACACCTTCAACCTTGGAACCCATCTTAAAGACACAACCATTTACTAGGTTTACAGCATCAAATTACAACTCACTCCTTGATGATTTTAGCCTTACAAATAGTGTACTAACTGCAAGATAATCTTAGAATTAGAATGTTACCAGATGACCTTTAAGTTAAAGCAACCATTGCCTCAAAATGTAATGTCTCACTACAACAACCAACTTTAAGCGATACAATTTTTAAAGGAAATATCAGTGACACCAAGCTTTTGCAAGAATTTAGACCAATAAGAGTTCTCACACACTGCTGGATGTAGTGTAAAAATAATACCTACCATCACACAAGAAAACAATCTAACAGTCTTCTAAGATAAACAGGCATTGCTGCCTGACAAAACAGGCTGCTTTTAAGTGTTTGCACAAATACAGGGAAAACATGTATTCACAATGAACCTGATACAGGGATGTGTGTACTATCTTGGCTAATACTCTTACTCCATGCACACAGACTCTGGAATGACATTCAACAATACAATACTGTTGCTGAAGAAATGTCAATGAACTGCTGAAATGGACTTTCACAGTATATAACTTGTAGCTTAAGTGATATTAAAATCTGTCCAACAATGACAACCTTTCATGAATCTCCAGTGGGGGCATAAAAAATTCCCACACAGAAAGCTGTGTCAAACGGCAGAACAGACAACATCTGAGCATCAGTCAGCTGGTTCTAGTCTTCTTTACCTCTTCAGCCCAAGACTTTTCACCATCAACATCAGGGTCTTTGTTGATTGAATGAGCAGTCAATGAGCATCCCTTACACCTCTGCTTAACTTCCACAACACCATAGGACATATTTCCAATTAGTCCTCAATTAAGAAAGAAAAAAATGCAGGCAGCCAAGCTTGCACTCGTCATGCAAAGAAAATGGAAGAACCACCTTCAAAATGCTCCTGGCTCACAAAATTAACCACAGCTATTGATGAAAACTAGTTCGAGTCCACAGGAAAACCACGAAGCTGGCAACGTAAGAGCACTCTGCCTTCCCAAACAACTTCCAATCATCATCCCTCCAGAAGCCAAGTCCAAAGCTAACATACCATCCACCCTTGGCTAAAACTTTGCCCTGGTTTCTGTCCACCCCTCTGGCGTCTTCTAGAGGTAGTGGCCACGCTTGTCCCTAATAAACCATTGAACCACTAAGCAGCCTGTGCTGAGGGATAGAATATAATATTGTCAAAGTCAGGATGCCAACAGAAAGAGAAAATTATATGCTCCCAAATAATTTATAAATGATTATACATCAGCAAAGAAAAATGCAGTTGCTAGCAAGACAGTGCGGCTGGAAACTTGGATATAGCTGGTGGTGTGAACTAGAAAAGATGGCAGTTTCTTCTGCCTTGACATCCGTGCATCCGGCTCCCTGACCGAGGTTTGTAAATTAAAACTGGGTATCTGGTTCCCTTGTCAATCCAGTTCAAGAATTTCCTCCTGAGACAAGATGTTCTAACATTGAGGCTCATACCTTGTAAAGGAGGCTGGTTGACCCCTGTCACAATTCCCTCTCCTAATCTTTCACTGGGATTTGGCACTGATGTTTCAAAAATGTGTTCCCAATTGTTGACACAGGACTATTCTTTCCAAGTGATAATACTTCAGTGTTGAATGGTTGCCTCTTCGGGAAGCTGATTCACACAATGCCTTCATTCTTATCTCTGCCCTCTTCCGTTCTTCTCTAGCCTAAACCACTGGGTGTCTATATAAGCAGGCCTAATTACTAGGGCATCTCACCATCCTTATGGGAGCTGCACCACGGCCATAAGACACCCAAAAGTACTTGCATCAGGACAGCATGAACATAGCCTCTTTGCAATAACAGGCATGTTAATATCCTACAACATGGTCTGAAAATGAAATTCCTTCTGTCCTAGTGTCCTGCCTGTTGGTCTGATAAAACATAGGCCAAAAGCAACTTAAGAATGGGGTGTACCCCACCTTACAGAGATCATCACTGAGGAAAGTCAACACAGGAAATTCAGGCGGGGATTCAGGCTTTTCTTCTTCTTCACGACCAGATAGACATTCTTCACATAGGGCAATCCCCTTTCTATCTCTGAAGGCCTGCCTCTCTAAGATATCATTTAAATAAAACCACACATCTTCTAGTCTTTTGAATCTAGTTTCCCTCACACAAGGGAAAATCATGCTTTTAAGATTTATGTTGTTTTGTGCATTATTTTTGCGGTTGAATATCCCATTGTATGGAAAAACCAATATGTCAACACCTTTTCAACTTCATTTATACTCGGGTACTTCTGCTTTTGAGTTATTTTATCTGCCTCAAATATTTGCATAAAAGTTTTACATGAGTATAATATATTTTCATCTTTCTGGAGTAATTAAGAAAATCACCAGGATATAGGATGAGTGTGGCCATGTTGAGTACAGAACGCTAGCAGGTGGTTTATGATATTTTACTATAGTATTACATTTATCTGATAACCATGCTCACTGATTAGTGGTCTCAAGCAATATCTTTTAGATAAAATGTCCAAATAGCATGCCCATTTGTTTACTAGGATTCTATTATTGCTTTTTAAATTAAAAAGGATTATAGACCTTATATTCCTAGCCCTTTCTTACATGTATGCATTATTACCATTTTCTCTTCTGAGTATATAAAATTGTTTTTAACGAAGCCTAGCTTAGCACTTTCCCTTTATGGTTCCTACGTTTGCTATATCACCCACTCCTCACCCATAGAAACACCTTTGTCCAACACTACAACTTAAAGACTTCACTCGCCATTTCTTCCCAGAAAGGTCAGCACTTATATTTATATTTGTAGCTATAGTTTTGTGTAAACTACAAGTTCTGTTTTGCAAATGTTCTGTTTTATAAACGCAGGTGGAAAAACGTTCTGTTTTGCAGGTCATTTCAGCAGCACACATCAGATAATATCTTTGATCCATTAAATTTCGCACATTGGGGAGAAAAAAGCAATTAACCCTATGTGTTCGTGTCCATTTATGAATCAACTTTTCATTTTATCCACAAATATAACCTTCCATTCATGATATACTATCTTCACAGCTTCAGCTTTAGAGAAACACTTAGGCAATTTACACTCTCCTTTGGTCCCTTTTCTTCAAGATTGTTTTGCCTACTATAATATATGGCATTTCCACATAAACTTTAGAACCGAATTGGTTATTTCTATTAAAAATTAGAAACTCTAATTCTACACTGTGGTTTGCTGTCCCATTGCCTCGTGATAATCACAGGACACGCCACAGCGCTGGACCCGGCGTTCAGGGTGGCCTTGGTAGTAGGACGTTAAGAAAATACTGGTAATTGCGTTGACTTGTTTGACAGGCATTTTGGAGTTGTGGGAGTGTGTAGCCATTTGCAGGATGTTTTAGTTCAGATGGGTGGAAAACAAGCCAGACACACACAGCAAGCCAAGTCCTGAGGCATCCATTCAAGGAAGAAAAGGATGCTGTGGACATGCACACCACTAAACACATGCTCCCTTTCCTCTCCAAGCCTCAGGGCATCCAGTGATGAGAACTCACGCTGCAGGTGATGGAAAGCAGAAACCCAGAGAGGAAAAGCAACTGGCACTTTGGGTGACCAAAACTCGTCAGGAGCCAAAGCCCTGGGAAAGTTAATCCACCATGAGAAATCCAGCCCTCTCCAGCTTAAACTACGAATTTCCACACTGCAGAACTGCAACAGGAACCAAGAACCCATTCCCTAGAGGTAGAAAATACACAACACACACACACACACACACACACACACACACACACACACACACACACATTATTTGAACACTGGAATTCCCAAAACAAGACAGCGTCCATTCAAATTGTGGCTGGAGGGTTCTTTTTACAGTTCTTATTAAGTTCTAGAAGGATTGACTAGAAACTAAGCCTAAAAACAGAAGAGGAAAAAGGCAGGTTTGGAAAACTATGGGCAAAGCATTTGCCACACAGGCCTAAAGACCTGATTTTGAATCCTCAGAACCTGCATAAATCAAAATTCTATAATTTTCATCGGCAATGCCAGAATTCCTACAGCAAGATGGGCTCAAGTAGAATCTACAGGAGAATCCCGGAAGCCCAATGGGCAACCTACCCTATCTATGTGGTGGCTAGAATGAAGAGAAGAGACATCATCTCTAAGAGTGGAAGATTAGGTCCAGTAGCCAAAGTTGTCTTCTGACTGCCACATGTGTGCTCACACACACAAACTTGTGCATACACACAAATACACCATATACACTCAAACCCACCCTGCACAAACACACCATATACATACCACACAATACACTGCATACATATACCCCACACATACACATAGACACACACCATATACATACACCCCCACAGACATTCACTGTAAGCATGCACAATTACACATGCATGAACACGCACATACACACACACACACACAAACTGTGAGTCCAAAACTCAAGTAAAATTCTGCACTTCTCATTCGACCCTGAAGTCCTTCGTTCTAAAAGTTAATCTCTATTTTGAAACTAAGACCTCAATCTGAAAACAAGTGGAGAATTATTCCAGGGCTCTTAAGTGTGCCTTCTATTTAATGTTAACTGGAGTGGGGTTTGCAGCTACGGAAGTACAAGACTTTCCCTTGTTCTGCCCTTAGCACCCACAACAATGAAGTCTAAAATGTCAGCACAATGAAAGTAAGTTGAGACTCTCATGAGAGTTCCCTCTTGAGAAACAGAAAATAGGACTATTTGGTCCAGATAACAACGAAATTAAAATAAGCCCACTAAAGTTCTTCCTTCTCTTTTACCTAAATGTATAAGAAAATGCACAGCGATTTATGATATGAATTCAAAACACGTTCATACCTTACTTTGTCTTCTGCTTTCATCCCTGTTTTCTTCACGAATGACTGAGGACACTTCTGTACACCAGCTGTCTCCATCTTTCAATATTTGCAGGCGGCTGGGGAACTAAAATTGAATAAAGAGGTGCATGGACCTTCTACTTTCCCAGTTTGAGTAATAGTACAAGTCTTGGCATGTGATAGTGTACAAAATGTACAAATTCTACATTCTGTGCCAAGGTGTTAGCTCTGTAGAAAGATGTACCACCCGTGAATGAAAACAGTGGAAATGAGCTGAACTCTCTAGAGTCTGGTTATAAGAAACTGACAATGACAAAGGGGCGTAGACAGAAAGCAAGACTCCAGAGCCATAGTGAAAAACAGGATTAGCTGTTATGTCAGCAAATTTTGTGTGAACCATGAAAGGGTAGTTCTAAAATTTATACAGAGAACAATGGCCTGGGAAAAATCAAAGTATCTCTTAAACTAAACCTCAACTAGAGAATGTGTCCTTATAGATGAATTTTATTATAAAGCTATAGACAGAGAAGAGGTTTTGTTCAGTGTGAAAAAAGATATAAAAGGGGTATTAATGTAACTGTATAGATTTATTTATAAAATTGTATCCTTATAAATAACTGGGAAATTGTGGATAATTCCATCAAGGTTGCTGGAATAATTGAGTAGATAGACTTTAAAAGCCATGAAAATTAATACCTATTTTTTCACCATATACACAGGCTAATTCAATTAATTCTAGTGACTTAACTATGAAAAAGAAAACTTTAGGTACAGCTGAAACACTGTGGACTTTTCCTGTCTAGTTTGGCATGTTCATTGGTACCTTCCTTGTTCAACGGACATCTGCATGGTCAGAGGTGAGACTCCATGGGTGTAGCTTCTGACATTACTAGGAGACCCAAACTCAGCAAACTCCCTGATCTTCTGGCTCTTACAATCTTTCTACCCTCTCTTCTGCAATGTTCCCTGAACCTTAGGTGTATGAGTGTTTTGTAACTGTATACATTACATCTACAAGATGGGCTCCACAGCTCTGGATATTAATTGATTGTAGTTTTCTGTAATGGTCTCTGTCTGTTGCAAAGAGAGGTTTCCTTGTTGAGGGGTGAAGACTACACTTACCTGTGGGTTTAAAGATAAACTGAATACCTCTGGGAGCAGGAGAGGTGGTTCTCCACACAGAAGAGCACACCAATGCCAAATGGTCAGCCCTGAAAAACATACATACATGTAGCATTATATGGACTTGACAGGTTATTTTTAGTAACATATATGTATATTCAAATACATATATGCATTCAATAACAATTAGAGAAAGAAGAAGCTATGAATTTGAAGGAGATCAGAAAGGAGTATATGGAAGCATTTGGAGGAAGGAAAGGCAAGGGAGAAGTGTTGTAATTAGATTATAACTCAAAAATAAAACAGAAAACAAAGTTTTTCCAAAGAAAACAGCATAAGAAAGGATTTTATATATAATATTAAAATGCCCTAAATAGTTTAAAAAGTATACTAGTGATTTCAGTGGCTGAAAGTTACCATGCTGCAGGTGTACTGTGAAACATGTCACTCAAAACTTAGATGTGTAAGTTCCAGAGTAACCACAGTGGGGTTTCATGTTGCATGAGAAAGAACCTTATGCTTTTTCATTATGGAGCGCCCGGTCCCAAAACCAAGGGCTCAAAATTTTTGTGTTAAGAAAATGAATGACTACAAGATTGAATATGCCAAGCTCATGGTGGAGATGAATAAACTTCCAAGCAGAAACAACTCCAACAACTACTCTTCAACTCATCTGGATACTTGCTTACTCAGCTCAACTCTCTGCTGCCATTGGGATGGTGACTATCTTTCAAAGGTCCATGATCAGCACTATGGAAAAGTAGGTGCAATGGTTTGAATAGGAATGACCCCCATCGACTCATATATTTGAATTCTTGGCCTAGGGAGTGGCACTATTAGGAGGTGTGGCCTTGTTGAGTAGGCATGGCCTTGGAGGAAGTGTCACTGTAGAGCCAGGTTTTGCAGTCTCATATGCTCAAGCTACACCCAGTGTGATACATAGTGTCTCCTTCTGCTACCTACAGATCAAGATGTTGAACTCTCAGCTCCACCTCCAGCACCATGTCTGCTTGTATGCTGCCATGTCCCACCATGATGATAATGGACTAAACTTCTGAAACTGTAAGCCACCCAATTAAATGTTTACCTTTGTAAGAGTTGCTGTGGTCATGATGTCTCTTCATAGCAATAGAAACCCAAACTAAGACAGTGGTGGAAAAATTAAGAGGTGGGGTCTTTGTGGGAAGGTCCCTAGGTCTTTAGAGGCATGCCCTAGAAGGTGATTAGGAGGCCCTAGTCCTTCATCATTCTTTGTTGTTCGTTGGCTTATAATGGAAGGAGTTGCTTTGCTCTGCCATACACACTCAACATAGTCGGCCTTGCCACAGGCCTAAAGAAAGGAAGTCATTGAGTCATGGGAAGGAACCAATACCAATGCTTATAAGTGCATAAACTGTCTCAGGCATTTTGTTATAATGGGCTGAAAGCTAATTAATAATGATGAGGCTTCTGAGTCTGGCAAAAAAAATAAAAAATGCCAGACTCAGAAGCCTCATCAGCACTCAACTAGAGGACTTTCATCTTGCTCCAGGTTCCACAACTTAAATGCCACTCTGGATGAAACTGGACAGCAATGGGTAAGGGGAAACCAAAACTAGTCCCATATAGAAATGTCAGTAGGCAACCGGGCGGTGGTGGCGCACACCTTTAATCCCAGCACTCGGGAGGCAGAGGCAGGCAGATCTCTGTGAGTTCAAGACTAGCCTGGTTTACAAGAGCTAGTTCCAGGACAGGCTCCAAAGCTACAAAGAAATCCTGTCTNAAATCCTGTCTAGAAAAAAGAAAGAAAGAAAGAAAGAAAGAAAGAAAGAAAGAAAGAAAGAAAGAAAGAAAGAAAGAAAGAAAGAAATGTCAGTAGGCACTGCTGGCACATCCTCATATGACGTCAGTAGGAACCGCTGGTACATCCTCACATGACGTCAGTAGGAACCGCTGGTACATCCTCACATGACGTCAGTAGGCACCACTGGCACATCCTCATGTGATGTCAGTAGTAAGCACCCCTGGCACATCCTCATATGATGTCAGTAGGCTCCCCTGGTACATCCTCACGTGGTGTCAGTAGGCCCCCCCTGGCTTATCCTCACGTGATGTCAGTAGGCACCCCTGGCACATCCTCACATGATGTCATTAGGCTCCCCTGGCACATCCTCACGTGATGTAAGTAGGCTCCCCTGGCACGTACTCACATGATGTCAGTAGGCTCCCCTGGCACATCCTCACATGATGTCAGTAGGCCCCCCCTGGCTTATCCTCATGTGATGTCAGTAGGAAGCACCCCTGGCACATCCTCACATGATGTCAGTAGGCTCCGCTGGTATATCCTCACGTGATGTCAGGCTCCCCTGGCTCATCCTCATGTGTGTGAGGTGCTGTACTCACCACTTTTGCTCTTCACAGAAAACACCTAAGTATGTACTGTTATTAGTTTCATTCTACAGAAGATAAAAGTGAGATTCATAAAGTTTATGGTGGTTGGGGATGTAGCTTAGTTGATAGAGTGTTTGCCTAACATGCATAAAGCCCTGGGTTCTATCCCCTGCACCACATAAACTGTGCTTGGGGGTATATGTCTGAAACCCCAGAACTAAGGAAGTGGAAAGGGGTGGCAAGAAGGTCAAGGTAATCCTCAGCTACATAGTGAGTTTAAGACCAGTCTGGGCTATTAGAGCTATCAATAGATGGATAGATAGATAGATAGATAGATAGATAGATAGATAGATAGATAGATAGATAGATTTATTTGATGTTAATTAACCACCATCATAGAGCTATGAAATGGATTTGCATGAAGTCTATGCAATCAATAACAGATTCTTCCTATGACCCCATCAACAAGCAGGCAGAAGAGTGCCTACTTTCCCACAATTCCAAAGGATGGATTTTATTCCATTCCTCAAGAGTGACCTCAGTCCTCAAACCAGTATGCTGTGGCAGAGTCCTGGTGGTCACCATGAAGAAGGTCCACAGTGAAACTGGCAGACTTTGTCACCACAGACATCTAGTGTATGCCACAGTCTTTAGAGTTAACTGACAACTTCTATAAAGTGGAAATGTGTTCCTGCAAATTAAAGGAAAAGTGGGGCCTTGTAAGGGTTTGGGGTGGATGTAAGAAAAATAAGAGAAGACACAAAGGGAAAAGGAGGACGGGAGACAAACCCCAGATTATTATTTGAAAGCTGTTACTCTGCTAAATGGAGCCTGGGGCCCTGGGGTCTGTGAAAAGTAGGTGTGAAGCAACGAGAGGCCCAGCCAGTAGACAGAGTGAGAGCAGGCAGCTGCAACAGAGCCACCCATTGTCTAAGCCTCCTCTAGTCCGCTAGACCGAGAACTGACAGCCAGCGAAGTAGATGCTTTCCAGATCCTTCCATTTACATTCTTTGTAAGGAAGGCAGAAACTGGAATGCCTCTGTTCTCTCTCTTCATCCTTCAATTAAGTCCTAATAAGAGGCTTCCTTATGCTCTGCACCAGCCACGGGCTTGCAGACATCCAACAACACTGCTGGTTGTCTTGGACCTGTTCTCATTCTATGCATATTGACCACTCTCGTACCCCACCTCCCTCCCAATCCTGCCCACCTTCCCCATAAATCTCTCTCTCTCAAGTTTACAACTATTCATTTTGTTTTATGACCCACCAAAATCAATCCTTGCCATCTATGGGAATATGGGTTTGGAGCCATCCAATGGAGGCTGGTCACAACTGAAGATCATGACTGTCCCTTCCAGGATCTATCATAATCAACAGTAGGGTCTGATGCGCCCATACCTTGTTTTGAATCGTTGTTGATACAGCCCATCATGCATGGACCCAGTGCAGCTAACCAGTTATGTGAATTGGCGATTGCAGTAGTGGTGCTGAGTCTTAGGGTGTTTCCTAGCCCTGCACTCCATCTTCAAGCTCTTCCACTCTTTCTTCCACAGTATTCCTTGAGCCTTAAAGGGAGCCATACATGTGACTTGTTTGACAATTGACCCACATTGGTGTCTGATTTCCACATCTTGAGCAGCCGTGAACCTCTGCATTCCCCCACAGTGTATTGTAAAGGGAGGTTTCTCTGGTTAAGGCTGAAAGCCATGTTTGCCATGAGTATGCATGGGTATTTAGAAGGCAATTTGCTGCTATGTCAGTTTAGTGAGCCATCATAATGCTTGCTGTATGGGCCCACTACTTCCCCACACCTTCATTGTTAGCTCAGGTTACAATACCAGGCACTGGTTCCTCTCCCACTACTTTGTGGAATGGGCCTGGAACCTGTTTAGAAATATTTTAGGTCTCCTTCTTTTGTGCCATCATCATATGTTGTACCTAAAGGGAGGTAGTTTCAGGTAGTGCATCTATTGAAACTTCCATTTTTTTTCTCCAGTGAAATGAAACAACTGTGAACTCTCAAAGCAATCCTTCCCCATCGCACTGGATGGAAGCTGCTTCACTCAGAACTCTCCTATCATGCTAACCAACTGCATCCTTGTCTTAGACACTGTTCTATTGCTGTGAAGAGAGACCAGAACCAAGGCAATTTATAAAAGAAAGCATTTAATTGGGGTCTTGCTTACAGTTTCAAAGGGTTAGTCCATGACCATCATGGCGAGGAGGGTGGTGGCAGGCAGGCAGGCATGGTGCTGGAACAGTAGCTGAGAGCTCACATCCTGAGCCTTTACAGGGAGCAGGCAGAGAGAGCACTAACTGGGAATGGCGTGAGATTTTGAAAGCTTCTAAACACACACCCAGTGACACAGGTCCACAACAAGGCCACACCTCTTAATCCCCTCCTAAACAGTCCACCAACTGGGGATCAAGCATTCAACTGTATGATTCTATAGAGACAATTCTTATTCAAACCTCCACACCTGTCCATCTGGAGCCACATGATTCTCTCTGTCGCCCCTGTTCCAACAAGAATGCTAGGTTTCCCCACTACCCATCCTTTGCTATAAGCAATATGTCACATTGAGGGTCAGTAATGTTATATCTGCCACTCGCTGTTTGCCAGATATTGGGTACAATTCCATCCCACACTCATGGACAGATTCTGTGATAGTTTTGCCAACTGGACACAGTTCATAAATACCTGGGAAGAAAGTCTCTATGAACAATTATCTAGGTCAGCTTGGCCTAAAGACATATCTGACAGAAATTGCCTTGATTACAATTAATGTGACAAGATTCAGCCTAAAAGTGGGTGATACAATTCCCAGGTGTGGGCCCTGGAGAAAACTGAGTGAGCACTAAGCATCTCTGCTCTTGACTGTAAGTGTGACTAGAAGCTTCATATTCCTGCCTTGACTTCCCCACAGTGATGGACTACGCCTTGGTGGTGTGAGCTAAAGTAAACTCTTTCTTCCCGAAGTTGCTTTCTGTCAAGAAAAAAGTTCACAATAATCTAAAGAGCATTTACCAATAAGGTCAGAAGCTAGGTCATCTTTCAACCCGACTTTGTGACTGCCTAACCTGAACTGAGCTTCGGAGAACAGAAGGCAGTCATTCTTTTATTCACATTTAGCAATATTTGCATGGCCCAATTATGGACCTAACTGTAGGCACTAGCATAATGAACCAGAAAAAAACCTCTTCACAGTGACATTTATAATACATGCAGAAACTAAAGTGAAAATATAAGATACAAAGTCAAACTGAGCAGTGGTGGCACACGCCTTTAATCCCAGCACTTGAAATGCAGAAGCAGGCGGATCTCTGTGAGTTCAAGGCCAGCCTGGTCTACAAGAGCTAGTTCCAGGCTCTTTAATCCTGTCTCACTTCCCACATCCTGTAATCAGACATGCCATCTCCCATATTCCTGTGTTACCTTTGTTTCACTGTTATATGTCACCTGGAGACAGCTCACCGCTTACATTCCCAAATCCCTCACAGACAATGTGTCTTCCCCAATCCTCTCAAGAAAAACCTTTCAGTTGCAAGGCAGAGTCAGTTCAACCTGAGCTATCTCAACAAGGAAGGAAATGCATTGGCTTATATCACTATAAATTCTGGAGACTATACCCTTTTTATTTTTTTGTCAGTCTTCCTGGTCACTAAAATCAAGATCAGATAAGCAAACTAAACAGACCCACAACAGCTAAAGAAAAAGACACAGTCATCAAAAGTCTCCCCCCCCCAAAAAAAAAAAACCAGGATCTGATGGTTTCAGCACCGAATTCTACAAGATTTTCAAAGAAGAACTAATACCAATACTCCTCAAATTGTTCCACACAATAGAAACAGAAAGAACATTGCCAGACTCTTTTGATGAAGCTACAATTATCCTGATACATAATCCACACAAAGACATAAATAAGAAAGATAATCATATACCAGTCTCACTCATAAACATTGATGTAAAAATACTAAATAAAATACTGGCAAACCAGATCCAAGAACACATCAGAAAAATCATCCACAAGATCAAGTCAGCTTCATCCCAGAGATGCAGGGATGGTTTAACACACAAAAATCTGTCAGCATAATACACTATACAAACAAACTGGAAAAAAGAAAAAACACATGATCATCTCATTAAATGCTGAAAAAGCCTTCAACAAAATACAACATTCCTTCTTGAGAGA
>JAQHUG010000076.1:4120773-4142653 GCA_028555095.1 Dicrostonyx torquatus | reverse complement strand
AATTCAGCAGGATTTATTTAGGCAAAGAATTACAGAACAGCACTCTAGAATGGCTCTCAGAATTTGGGACAGCAATACAATCAGAGAGCATTTTCAGAAAGTCAGTTGTGAACTGAGAAACAATTCAGTTGAGAACAATTTAATTGATCATCTAGCAATTGTCTGTATCTGAATGAGTTAATTGTTCACAACTCAATTAGTTCTTTGACTTCATAACCTTTGATAACCACCAAAGCTGCTCCTGCCATTCACCTGCACATTGGTTGGTCTCTCAGGCTCCATGTATATGCCTAGTCCAAATCTAAGGTTCCTACATGACTTTCCTAAGCCAGGAGTGATGGCGCGTGGCTGAAACCCTGGCACTCAGCAGGCTGAGACAAGAGAATTATTGCAAGTCTGAAGCCATCCTGGATGACAGCCTAGGCCAGAGAGTTAAGAACCTGACTAAAACCATAAAAACTTACAGAAAAACAATTTGAGTTACGTTAGGAGCCATTAAAACCTGAAGTACACTCACCAATGAAGTACTTTGTAGAATGTTAAAGTTTTTTATTTGTAAAAAATAAATCCTGTTGTATGGCTTTTTCCTATCACCATTTTTCCTATTATTGTAAACAGATCTTTTTCTCACATTACTATTACCTGATTCCAGTTTCCCCACCCTATATTCCTCCAGCTTCTTCCCATTTGCCCACCTATCCAGTTCCTCTTGTCTATTACCAGAAGACAAACAGGCCTCTAAACAATAATAATAAGATAAAACTGACACACTTGAATTGAACAGAACAAACAGAAGGAAAAAACCCAAGAAAAACCACGAGAATTCCAGACGCATTCATTTGCACACTCGAGCATCCCATAAAACCCACTGAGCTGGAAGGCATAACACATATGCAAAGGCCCTGGTGCAGACCTGTGCATGCTGCCTCAGTCTCTATGAGTTCTGTGTGCTGTAACCATGTTGACATTGAGAGCCTTGTTTTTGTGTAGGCTTCCATCCCCTCTGGCTCTTACATTCTTCTCTACCTTCTCTTCCATGAGGATCCCTGAGCCTTGAGGGGAAGGTCTTAGTGGGAACATTTCTTTCAGGTCTGAAAGTTCCAATGTCTATCACTCTCTGCATACTGTCTGGCTGTGGGTCTCTGTATGTGCTGCAGGAGTGTTGTAAGAGGTGCGGGTTGTGTTCCCAGCACCTGAGAGGAATATGGCCGCTTGTTCCCAGCACCTGGCTCCCGGCTGCGGCCCCTAGTTTATGCCTGAAATAACCACATGAAAATTGTATTAATTAAATTACTGCCTGGCTCATTATCTCTAGCCTTTGCTTGGCTAACTCTTACATCTTGCTTTAACCCATAATTAGTCATCTGTGTATCACCACATGTTGTGGCTTACCGGCATGAGTCTAATCAGTGTCCATCTCAGACCAGAGCAGCATGGCGTCTCTCTCCCTGACTCAGTCTTCTTCCCAGCATCCTGTTCTCTTTTCCCTGCCTATCTAAGTCCTGCTCTATCAAAAGGCCCAGGCAGCTTTCTTTATTAACCAATGAAAGCACAGAAATACAGAAGAACCCTCCTACACCACAGGAGGAAGCTTCTCTGAGGTTGGTTGAGCAAGGCATTGATCTATGGGTGTGGTTGAATGTCCTTAGGAGTCATTTTATTACTATGTTTTTATTGTTTTTAGAACAGTAGGATTTGGTTTTTCTCTAATCCTTGGGCTATCTAGCCTCAGATTCTTGGTCAACTAGGCAATGTCATATAGGGGCTTCAGCTAGTGGAGTGGACCTTAAGTTAAATCCTACACCAGTTGGTTACTCCCACAAACCTTGGGCCTCCATTACACTAGCATATCCTGCAGGCAGGACAGATACTGTTGTAGGTCAAAGTGTTTGTGGCTGAGTTAGTGTTCATATTTCTCCTTTGGTAGGATGTAGTGTGCAGAGTACCTTCCTCCACCAAAAGCCTTACCATGGAGGGGTGAAGGCTCTGTGTAGACAACAACTCAACTTCTCCATGTTCTGTGAGTTGTGTAGGTTTGAATTCAGCAATGGGGGCCTTGCTGTCGGTTTGTAGAGAGCAACCTCTAGCTTTGGCAACATCCTGGGTTGTTTGGAGTTCCCATAAACCCCTTTGGGTCAACAACTCAATTAGATGTAATCCAACCCCAGACTGGAAGCTTCATTTGGTAACAAGAGACTTCCAGTTGAGGCCCTATCTCCTCCATTACTTGGCAGTTTCAGTCAGAACACCTTCACAGATATGTTTTTATAAAGCTTCTGCTGTAGTAGGTTGCTGTTACTAAGCCTCAAATGACCCTTAATTTTAGCTGTCCCTTGCTCTCTCAGTCTTCCTCAGCTTCCCTCCGTTCCACACTTGATCCTACCATTCCAGGACCCCCATCCATCCACAGCTATCTATTTCCTTTCCTAAAACGATCTATCTGCTCCCCATCCTAGTCCCTTACTCGATACCTAACCTCTGTGCTTCTACACATAGTAGCTTGGTTATCGTTGATTTAAGAGCTGATATTCAGATATAAGGGAACACATACCATCTTCCTCTTTCCGGGTCTGGGTCTAGATTGCCTCATTCATTCAGGATAATTTTTTTTTCTATTTCCATCCATTTTCCTGAAAGTTTCATGATTTCACTTTTTAACTGCTGAGTATTACTCTATTATGTAAATATACCACATTTTTTATCCATTTCATCTGTTGACAGGCATCTAGGTTGTTTCCAGTTTCTGGCTATTATGATCCAGAGAAGTGATGAACACAGTTGAGTGTCTCTGTGATAAGAAGTTTCCTTTGGGTATATGCCCAAGAGTGCAATAGCTGAATCTTGACATAAATTGAATCTCATATTCCTGAGAAACTGCCACACAGATTTCCATAGTGACTGCACACACTTGTACTCCCACCAGCAACGAATGAGCGTTCCTCTTACTCCACATCCTTGCCAGCATGAGCTGTCACTTGTTTTATTGATCATAGCCATTCTGTCAGGTGTAAAATAAAATTTCAAAATTGTTCTGATTTGCATTTCTTTGGTGTTGAATATTTCTTTAAGAATTTCCTCAGCCATTTGAATTTCCTCTTCAGGGAATTCTCTGTTCAGATCTCATCTCTACTCCAATTTTAAATTGGTTTGTTTTATTGATTTCTAGTGTTTTGAGATCTTTGTATATATTTTGGAGATTAGTCCTCAATTGAATGTGTAGTTGGTAAATCTTGTCCCATTCTGTAGCCTGATGCTTTATCTGAATGATGGTACCCTTTGCCATGTAGAAGCTTGTCAGTTTGATGAGATCCCATTTATTAATTGTTGATTTTTGATGCCTGTAGGAATAGTGTTCTCTTCAAAAATTCTTTTCCTGTGCCAATGCATTCAAAGCTGGTCCGCACTTTATCTTCTATCACTTTCTCTTTTCTCTTCATTGTTTCTGGTTTCATGTGGAGGTCTTTGAACCATCTGAAGTTGAGTTTTGAGCAACACCAATAAATATGGATCTATTTGGATTCTTCTACATGCAGCCATCCAGTTTGGCCAGCACCAAATGTTGAAGATGGTTTCTTTTTCTGGTGTGTATTTCTGGCTTCTGTACCAAGAATCAGGTATCCATAGATGAGTGGTCAACGTGTCTGGTTTTGTGCAAATCTTAGGCTGTTTTATTATTGGAATCAGTTCTTTTTTATTTCAAGATAACACAGTGAGACATTCTGGGGTCTATATAGCCTTAAAATAAAATCGATTCCTCCCCTGTAATGAAGACTATTCTTCAGGAAAATGCCCCTCCCCTCAGGGAGCATCAGCACAGCAGAGGTGCTCCAAGACACACAGAACGTGGCAGTTGTGCTCCCCAGTTAGCTATTGTCTACCAGGCAAGCACACACCAAAAAAAAAAAAGATATCATATTTCCTATCTCCTAGTGTTACTAAGAGAACATTTATCTTTTGTGACTCTGCCAAGTTTCACTATGAGCTTCTTGTGTGGCCACTCTACGCTCTCCTAAACCTACACAGGAGAACGCCATGCTCTGTAACATCCTGCCTAGAATTCAGATAATCTATGGCCACTTTCTATACTTCACTCATCACCATTTTTCATTACTTCACTTAACCTACTTTTCAAAACTAAAGGCTATGGAGAGCAAAGATTGCATGAATCAGAGATTGAGAAGGACCAGTGTGAAATGGTGTCTTCCACACTTGACAGAAACTCTGCACTCATGGCCCATGCAACTATGTTTATCTGAACAAAATCAGGACAATCACCATTTCAACATAGAGATTAGAAGGATTTGTGAGGTCCCCATCCCTAGTTGATGCTTGATGTCTCCTTGGGAATAAGAGTCAGCTTTATTTAGGGGTGTGTCTCCTGGTAGGTCGGCTATACTGCAGTCAATGGTCCTGAACCCAAAAGAATAGAGCAACACAAATTGAACTTGATGGGATTTATATATGTGTGTGGATGTGTGTAAATAAATATATGAAGATACTAAATTGTGGCAATAGAGAGGTAGAGGTATACCTGGGAAGAGTTGTGGGGAGGGATGGAAGGAGAATACAATTTAAATACATTGTATGAAATTATTGAACATTTAATATAAGTACTTTGAAAAACTAAATGCTAAATAATTACTTTTTAGTTTTGGTGCCCTTTGAGACATATAGTATGTCCCTGTGTCTGTGATTTCTTTATTGTCTTACAGGGATAGCTCTTTCAGATATTTGAATCTTTCTGTGTAACAGCTTCTCTATACCACAGTCACCAATTTCTGAGAATCCTTTGAATCAGAAGCCACGGGCAGTGCTGCCACAGTAAAACCTGCAGTCCACAGGGTCCCTTCCCGCCTCCCCTTCAGTACTTCCCCAGCAATCAGCATGGGTCCCATCACATCACTGGCTAGCTGTCCACTCCAAAGCAGTCTCGAGTCTCAACTTATAGAGCTCTGACCTCTGACCCTGAGCAATCCATAGGCAGGAGCGTAGAGCCTAGAGCTACATCTAGTCCATGGCTCAGGACCTAGAAAACAACTCAGCTGTTAATTGTTTGTTTTGCAAGCATGAAGACCTGAGTTTGATCCTAGAACCCATGGAAAAGAAAATGGTTCAGCAGTTAAGAGCTCCGATGGCTCTTCCAGAGGACCATGATTCGATTTCCGACAGCTACATGCAGCTATCTTTTCTCCAGTTCAAGGTCTTCAGACTCCTTCTTCTGGCCTTCAAGATGTGTAAGTGGTACACAGACATGCATGACAGCAAAACAACTATACACATAGTAAAATAAAAAAATAATTTAAATCAAAAATCTGTTTCCGGTGGTGCACACTTAGAATCCCAGGCCTAGATGCTGGAAAGGCACAGACAGATGGCTCCTTGAGCCTTGCTGGGCAATCATCCTTGCCTACTTGGTAAGTTCCCCCCCACCCCACCCCCACACACAAACTTAAGGTGGACAGCATTGTGCTCTTTATTTTAACTATCAACACAATCTAAAAAGTCACCTGGGGAAAGAGTTGACTTTTGTGAGTCTTAATGAGGAGTTACCTAGATCAGGTAGGCCTTTGAGCATGTCTGTGAGGGATTGTTTGGGTTGTTAATTGACTGGGAAGCCTCACCCTGAATGTGGCCAGTACCATTTCGGTAGCTGGGTCCCAGACTGCACAAGACAGGAGGGAAAGCTAGTGGAGAACAGCAAACAAGCATGTGCAGCCTCCCCACTTGAGGGGCCCTCAGTCCACAGCCACAGTTCTCCAGCATCCCCTCTATTAGAGCAAAAGATAGAAGAAGATGCCTGGAGAGCCGACCCATTGCCCAAACTGATGCCCTGCAGACAGCTTTCTGCAGTAGCTCAGGCTTCAGGACACAGCAAGCCAGCTCTTAAACTGCCTTTCTTCAGACCCTGATTCTCCATGGTGCTAATTTATCTCCAGCCACTGATTTAGCAAGATGGATAATGAGCTATATGAATTTAATTAACTTTTCATTTTAACCAGATTGAGAATTGGTGTCAGGGAAAGTGCTGATTCTTCGTAATTATTCCCCAAATATCAAGCAGTGACATTGATGAACTATTGTAAGAAACATGTATTAGGTCAAAAGAAATCATACCTATTGGTGAAAAGGACTGAAGGGAATTTATCTTGTTATGTACACTTTGTATAAGAGGAAGTGTAAGGATGTGTAACAGTGATCTTCAATTTCTATAAAAAGTCAACCTGAAGAGAGGTGAAGCCACGCAGCAGAAGGTAAATGCTACATTACCATATTCAGTCCAGTGTGAGAAATGTCTGCTGAGCCCAATTTCCTTAAAAGGAAACTAGCCACAGGGTAAGGCAGAAAGTTTTCCACCTCTGGAAATGTTCAAGGAGAGGCAGAAATGACACCGGTAAGAAAAGCCAGAGGCTTCAACCCTTTGAGCTAATTTTTTTCTATATGCCTGGAACTGAAATATTGTTTCTCTGTTTCCCATTGGTGGGATGATGCTATCAACAATCTATTACAAGCAAAATATGCTCGATACAAGCAAACCATGTATTTTTTAAAAGGAAACACAGGAACTCATGAAAATCACCCCCAAATGTTCTACCCTTTACTTTTGCAGTTCCTTTCTGGAATGGTACTGCTTGGATTTGTGCCCTACATGTTAAATAAAATTGATATTTCATGTATGATTAATAAAATAAGTTACCATTTTTCAAACAGAAGAAAAAATGTATTGAGAACAAACCAATAGCAGATGCATTTGCTTGTATTTTGGGTTACCAAATCCAAGATGGATTCCATCTCTGAAGAACAGAAAGGGTTGCCTGACAAAAGCTTTCATTGTAATCGGAACCAAATTTCTCCATCATCTTTCCACTCTGAAACACTTAGCTTCTGCATGTGTAATATTTAATAAGACTGGTAAAAACTTTTTATGCAATTCTTGAAAAGACTCTTCCAGATCTGCAGTTGATGGTCTCGCACACACATGCATACACAAACACACATATACACATGTACACACGTACACACACACGTATGCACATGCACACATACATCTCTACATTCTGCAGGCTGAAGAATTGTTTCTAACAAGTGAAATCCTTACAATAGTGCACTATTTGTCTGCCCACACCACAGGAGGCCCAGATGATGCCATGTATGTGCAAAGCATCTCTAACTGTCTGGAGTACATTAGTATAGCCACAGAGACACCAAGAGACATCTGGAAGCAACCACATTTCATGGCAGATCAGAAATAATCAATATCTTTCTTCCTATTCTCATCAATTGCACTACTTTATAACTAAAAATACCACTCAACATTAATTACTAAGGAAGAAGCCTTAGCATGATGCTTACACCTTATGAGATATATCTCTTAGCAATGTATTATTGACAGAAAATAGCACACTGAAATGCAGGGTGTGTTGTCTTCATGCTCCTGATATTCTGAAGGGTTAGACCATCCATGGACCCAGAAAATTTAATGTGCCAGAAAATTTAATGTGCTGACTTCAACAATTAGGAATTAGTTATTAGTTGACCTTTGAAGAACAGAAGTCATCAAAATATGGGCATGCCATCTGAAATTACATCAAAGCCATTCAGAATTAATATTCTTAATCAGAATATTTGGGAGATTAAGGAAGGAATATCTGAGGCTATCCCAGGCTTTCTAGTGAGATACTGCCTCAAAAATAAAGAATTAACAACTGGCTGGGTGGTGGTGGCGCACGCCTTTAATCCCAGCACTCAGGAGGCAGAAGCAGGCGGATCTCTGTGAGTTCGAGACCAGCCTGGTCTACAAGAGCGCAGGCTTCAAAGCTTCAGAGAAACCCTGTCTCGAAAAACCAAAACAAACAAACAAAAAAAGAATTAACAACTGATTTTCTAGCATGAGACCAGCAAGTAACCAATAGTTACATAAACAAGCAAGTATGTTGGAATTCCTCATAGATGAAACCATGTTTGCTTTTTAAATGTTACCTTGCTGTCATTACTACATTTATATGTCTTTAAAGTAATTATATTCAAAGGACTTGAGGAATGACTGAACGGCAAAGTTGGAAAGTACTTTAGAAGGGTGTGTCTCCTCCACCAGTGTGTGGTAGAGCTTCGCCTCTTCTGACAGCATTAGAATCCACAGCCCAGTGAGTCTCGGAGGAAACAGAATGTGAGGGACAGATGGAACAGGTCCCGCCAGGACTTTCGGAATTCCACACGTGCTCCAATGTTCTAAAGCCTCAGCAAAGAAACCATGAGTGTTCCCTGCCTGGGTGCTGTACCCAGTCAGTCGTTAAGCATGCTGAGTATTCAAGAATGCCAAAACACAGCAATCCATTCAGTTACAGTGTCAAGAGGATATTAAACTGATTGTAGCTAGGGAATAGCTATTGGGTTTGCAGAAAAAAAAAAAAGACTTAGCCATCAAGGAAAAGCCATAATAAATATTGTCAATTGTGAAGGGTTTTCACGGATCAGAAAGTTTGGAAATTTCAACCTCAGTACAAGAACTCAGATTTATCTTAATAAGATAAAGATATTTTAAAACCTAAGAGTGTCTTCAGATTAACTTGTCTGACATTGAATCATTAAATTGTCTATCATGGGCCCTATCTTAATGTCGTCTGGACAATTGCTTGCCAGAGATGTGACAGAAGGGTCAGTTGTTTGATGGACGCCTGAACTGAGTGCCAAAGTACTTTTTCAGTTTGAATAGAGGACTTCAAATCCAGAAGTCAGGGAGTATAGAATAAGGGAAAGCGGGCCTTGCTTCATAAAGATCAGCACAAATACATGCAAGAGCACGTGTGTGCCCATGCACATGCACAACCATGCACACATATTCATTCCCAATCCTGAATTAGAATTATCAGAGGCTCTAGATAGAAACATAAATAATTAACTCACCAAATCTGAATGAAAATGTTCTGTCTATAAAATGCAAATATGACTGTTTAAATCCAGGCTGCATGGAGTGGACATGACCACTCACTCAGATAACACAGGATAGCATCACCAAAGCACACCAAGAAAACTTCCCATTTTTAAAGCAAATGAGACCAATTTTCTTTATTGTTTTATTTTCCCACAATGAAAAGAAACATCAGAATAAAAACAGAGCACGTTCATGGCAGAAAAGTGTGGTGGTTTCAAAACATTCCTCCAAGTTACTTGGTACACATCCCACCTAGAGCTGGGCTCATGGTCTCTCCCCCTCAAATCTGGTCTCTGATCTCTGATTGAGGGGCCAATTGAGCAGCAATATGGTGCCAGTTTCCACACCCGGCTTCAACAAAATTGGCAGCTTCTACATCCTGACTCTCTGACTTCCTGACCCATGAAACACTCTTCCTTGGAAAACAGCCACCGCTCTGTAAGAAAGTTCAAATACCCGGCAGAGAGTCAAGCCTCGATGAGAAGGAACTAAGGGGCAAGGCCTGCTTTCAGCTCCAACTAAACTCTTCAGCAACCTTTGAAGCCATCTTGGAGCCATTAGCGATAACTTTGGGGGTCATCTTCCATCCTTTCAGGCAAAACTTGACGAGTTGAGGACTGGACAAACAATAACTGCTTTTAAGTAGTTCCGTTTGGAGCTGGAATGCCGCACCACAATGGATAATCAGAATGGGAGCTGAAACTAGGACTAGGGAGATGACTTGGTGGCCACAGAGTTTGTTACTCAAGCATGAGGAACCGAGTTTGGATCCCCAGCACCTCTATAAAAATCTGGACACCAAAGCTATAACCCCATCACTAAGGAGGCAGAGGAGGAGGATTCGTGGGGATTATTGACCAGCAAGTCTAGTCAATTAGTGAGTTCCAGGTTGTGAGAGACCCAATCTCAACAAGCAAGGAAGAGAGCAATACTGAAAGATGGTTGACTACAACAGCAGCCTCTGCACATGTGGGCATGCATACCCCATGCATGCACATACAGACACATGGGAGAAATGGGACTATAACCATCCACATATATCTCCAACTTTCTGACATATACAGCATCCATTTTCCAATTTCAGGGCCATTTCAACTGTATGTTAATAAATAAAGTCATCCTGAAGATCCAAGAGTAAAACAGTCCCACTGGTCAGCTTTACAGACCAGGTTATGGTAACACGCACCTTTAATCCCAGTAGTCACCCTAGTTGCCATAGAAATCAGGTGGTGCATGTCTTTAATCCCAGTGGTGCATGCCTTTAATCCCAGTCCTAGAGAGGAATATAAAACAGGAGGAGAGCTCTCAGACACAGTCTTATTCTGAGATTCCTGGAGGCAGGATTGCCATTTCAGGTTGAGGTTGAGGTAAGAGTCAGTGACTGGCTATTTTGCTTTTTGTGTCCTCAGGTTGCATTCCAATTTCTGACCCTGAGTTTTTATTAGTTGTGCTTCACCCAGCCTCCATAAAACTTTACCTATGGGACCACTTTTGCTGGAGTAGATTTTATTATAGTATAAATTTATTGTAGTACAGTAGTATACTGTACTACAAGGCACAGTTATTTAAAGATCTGAATGAAATCACAGTGATTTTATTTAAAAATTCTATAGGAGATCCTAAAGAATCATGACAAAAATGATCATGGGGTCATCAACCAGAATATAAATATCTTCTTATGTTAACACTACTGGAGCTTTCATCCCTGTTTTGCAGAAGAATAGCCCAGAATAATATTCTCACTCCAAATGATGCTCCTCACCCAGCCCATTCTATCATTTTTAAATGTGTATCAGAAATAGCAGAGAGAGCTTTTGGATTTTTTTTAATGACTCTTCTCTTTGTTTTCACAAAAATAAAAGCCTTAAAAACCAAACTAAACAAAATGAATATAATGACGTGTTTTGTACAAGTTCATCTAGAGCCGCAATAAGGGTCTTTGTGGGTTTATACATCCCATCTAATCAGCTGTTCTTGGCTACACTATGATTAATTAGTCCCTGCCCCACAGACGTTCCCACTGTAAAACACACATGTGTCTTGAGAATTGTGAAACTCTGGTGGGAGAGGTTATCCAAAGTAAGAGAAAGGGAAAGCGAGCATCAGATGTGTGGAGGTCTTCAGGACCATGCTGAGGACAACAAGACAGTGTCTGTTAAGAACTGCAGAAGGGAGGAGAATCAAGAATGATAAATGATTGCTGGGAACCTTGAAAGTGATACACTTGAGCCTTCCTGAAGTGTTCATAGATTTGCTCCAAAATTGTTAAAATGGTTTCAAAACTTGCACCCTATCTCTACCACTAATTTAGTTCATGAAAAACATCACTCATAAACCCTAGCTGGTAAGCTTCTATCCCTGTATTAAGTAATCTCCCTGGCTTTTTGCCCTGGCAAGTTCCCACTCATTTGTCAGGAGCCAACTTAAATGAGACTCACTTTATAAAGGCTTCCTTAACCTTCAGCCTAGGGCCTTTCCACATTTCTGAAGGCTCTTTGATATAGAGCCCTCTAGAGTATTCACCAGGTCACTCTATCACTCCTTTGCTTACTAATTACTTACTCTGTGGTGCATAAATTCTGCAAAGTCTTTTTCACGCCTACCTATCTAGCGGAAAAGTCAGATGAATGCCTGCTTAGTGAATGGATCAACAAATTAGAAAGGGGGTTATTGATATCAGAATTTGTCTCAGCGGTTGCTCAGAACCAATTACTAATGTGTATACTGTCTAAACACTCAGGACGGTAAATACATGTCTCTTTCCTCAAATGCCTGCTTCGACCAAAAACTCTGTGAGATTAATAATAAAGGTATCATGGTTATTTTTCCACGGGTGTAAAATCCTCTGGATATAAACACAAGAAAAGCAGCTGCAGAAATCATCGTGGTGTCAGATCGCTGTACGTGACCATTTGGAAGTTTTTACTGTGCCTTGTTATGATGACGAAGTTTGTAAAAGCCATTGGGATCCATGTGTCGGCCATCTTTATGATCTAGCTACGCCCTATAGATGAATGTGAGAAGAATAGCTTGTGTTTTCCATGGATCCCCAAGTCCTACTTAGCTTCATGCAAATCAGGCCACAGAAGACTCATTCAGAAACCATAGACAATGCTAAACCATAGGCAAGCATAAACACTTTATATGATGCTTGACCTGCATGAAGAGAAACTTCATAAAAGTACCCAAAGAAAATATCTGAACTACAATTTCAGCTTACAGTGGGCTTCTGAAAGCTTAAGTAATTTTTTATTTAGATTTACAGGGACTTTCTTTGGCCAGCTTGTGTCTTGTTATAAATTCTGTAGATTTCATCACAATTTTAATAGGAGTTCAAACTCTGTCTTGTGAAAAGAAAGAAAATCCTCTGTCCCTAACTGTGTTTTTTGAGACAAAAATCTATTAAATTGTCACTCCCTTGAAGTTATATTTTTTCAGTGAGTTTCCAGAAAAATGTATAAGGTTAAAATAATACTTCTCTCATAAGCTAAGTAGTAGGAAAATCTGACAGGTAATTCAGTCATTTGTTTATTCAATACTTAAATAAATCATTATTAATCATATACCTCAGGCAATAAATATCGTCTCAAACCTGATTTATACTCTATCCTTCAAGAATGATCAAGCTGTAATACTCAACTGGAGGAGCCTTGCAACATGAGTAGGCATTTGGACAAATGCATAAACAAAAGAGTAATTAGCCACCTGAGAAAGCAGAGCGTGCAAGAAACTCAGGTGGGAGAGAGACACCAGCAGCAATACCAAAGTCCTAAGACACAGTCAAAAAGTCTCGCAACGAAGCAAGCGAGCCAGAGAGGAGCCAGGAAACATTTGTGGTGAGGTTAATTAATATTCAAAAGAGAGAAGAACTTTTATGAAGAAGAGGCAACAGCAAGCTCAGCCTCTTGTGTTGCTTTGGGATCAAATCTGGGCATCCAGGGAATAGGAATCTGGAGCCCAGAATGAATATAATGATCGCAACTACATATGGTCCAGACTGCAACCCCACATATAAATCAAGAAGTGGATGAAAGTAAAGGAAGGGTGCTAGCTAGAATGAGAGGGAGAAAATGAGCCCATGTGATAGGAAGATAAAAACAGACACTGAATTGGGTCAAAGTATCTTCAAAAGGATGGCCTGAAGAGCTGCATGGAGAAGTAACTGAAAATACATCATGGATCTAAATGTAAGAGCTAAAAGTATTATCTCTTAGATTACAACATAGAAGAAAATCTCCTGACAGTGGATTAGGCAAGGCTCTCTGGGATATGACTCCAAGTTTAGCCACAAAGAAAAAGCAGAGAAGTTTGACTCCATTAAAATCTAAAGTGTGTGCTTAAAAGACACTTAGCAAAGTAAAAACTGTCCCAGAGAGGAGTAAGCGTCAGTCACCCACATACACAATGGGTGACCACATCTGGAATAAAGAGCACTTCAGACCCAGTAATAAAAAGATGCCCAAGTGACACTTAGGTAAAGTTCTAGGGAGATATTTCCCCAAGAGAATATGAATATACCACATGGAAAACGCTGAGCAGCCCAAGCTATCAGGGAAAGGCCAGTCTGATCATGAGAGATGGCTTCACACCCATCTAAGCCTGGAGCAGGAAGGACGGACAACAGCAAGGGTTGGTGAGGATGTGGAGTGAGTGGAGACCACAGCGCTGCTGCTGGGCATGAGTCATCATGCAGAGGTTCTGTGAGTGACCCTGCAGGCTCAGGTCTGAACCCTTTGTGGTTCTTAATGCCTTTGTTCATTCTTCCTCCTTGGCTCTCGTTTTCCTGCTGAGCTTACCACATCTGAGATGCTTTGGAACCCTAAAGCCCATGTGCTGAAGACTTGGTCCCCAACACGCATGTTCAGAGGTGGTTGGGTCAGGATGGCTTGGACCCATCTGTGAAGTATTCCAGAGACAGATTCATAACTGTATGAACCACTGGAGGTGGAGGATGCTTAGAGGTGTGGCCTGATTATAGAGAGTAGGTCCCAGGGACACACTCTTAAAGGGTACATCTTCTTCTTCTCCTCCTTCTCCTTCTCCTTCTCCTTCTCCTTCTTCTTCTTCTTCTTCTTCCTCTTCCTCTTCCTCTTCTTCTTCTCCTTCTCCTTCTCCTCTTCCTCCCCCTCCCTCCCTCCCTCCTTCTCTCTCTCTCTGTCTCTGTCTCTCTCTCTCTCTCTCTCTCTCTCTCTCTCTCTCTCTCTCTCTCTCTCCTCTCTCTCTCTTGCCAACCAGCCTTACCTAAGGCCCAAAGCAAGGAAGCCAAGTGTTCTTGACTGAAATCTTGAAAACTGAGACCTGAAATTATCCTTTCCTCCTCCATGTTGATTTTCTCAGATCCTTTGTAACAATAGTAGAGAGCTGAATGGCACAAACCCCAAGCACTTGGGTGTGTTTTTCTTTTTCTCTTTTATTTTTAAGTTCACTGCAAAACTGGGATGAAGGCACAGAAGTAGTCCCCACACTCACTGCCTCCCCAGGAGAAACTCTCACCACCAGTCCCCCCGCCAGAATGGTACAGTTGCTGAGCCCACACTCCTGAGTTGTTATCACACAAAG
Source organism: Dicrostonyx torquatus (assembly GCA_028555095.1). Classification (NCBI taxonomy): domain Eukaryota; kingdom Metazoa; phylum Chordata; class Mammalia; order Rodentia; family Cricetidae; genus Dicrostonyx; species Dicrostonyx torquatus. The sequence goes on along the minus strand of JAQHUG010000076.1, from coordinate 4,128,165 downwards.
TCCAGGGCTTGTATTTGTCACTCCTGGCGTTGTCCATGCTTTAAGCATGGACAAAATGCACAGCAGCATGTGTCTACAACCACAGTTTCGTATGAAGTATTGTCACAGTCTGAACATACCTTCTGTGCTCTACCTAGGCATCCCTTAATTCTCCTAACTCCTCGATACCAGACATTTCTTAAGTGCTTTTTTCCATAGTATCACATGGTTGAAATAATAGATGTTTTAGCCTTGTCAGACGGTCTTCTCTCATATAGTGATTGGGATGTTTCTCTCCATCTTTTTATTGTTGAATGGCTTGTTTGTTAAATAATGAGCAGTATTTAACTGTCTAAATGTATCACTATTTATCTATCCAGCTCCTGAAGAGCATCCTGATTGCATTTAAGTTGTAGTTAAGAATGAAACTGTTATAAGTGTGTGTGTATGTGTATACATATATATGCAAGTTTTGTTTTGACATAGCTTTTCAACTTTATTGTTAAATACTACATAGTATGTGACATGTGGCTTTTTTTCAAAGTGCCCTTGTTAATGTTCCATACCAAAAGATGGTTTTATCCTAATTTTGAGTGAAGGGTGGTGGAGGAGATTGATTTACTGTGGGTTGAGAATGACCTGAGAAAAATAAGAATGAAGTGAGGTTTATATTCTCACTTTGGCTGAAGATATTTGTGTTTCTCTGAGAAGAAGTGAGGTCTATAAGAAGAAATACTTGCCTTACTTTTTAAATGACTTCCAGCACATATGTGCAAAGGATTGGTAGGATTTCAGATGAGACTGAGAAACTCAGAAACATACAAAGCTAAGAAATCAAATCTAAATTGTACTTTGGAAATGGCACACTCTGAAGATTCTATCCCTAAAATGAACCCGTACGCTAACCCAACATCTCTCTTTACAAAACAAAATGCCCTTGCCGGGCAGTGGTGGCACACGCCTTTAATCCCAGAACTAGGGAGGCAGAGGCAGGTGGATGTCTGTGAGTTCAAGACCAGCCTGATCAACAAGAGCTAGTTCCAGGATAGGCTCCAAAGCCACAGAGAAACCCTGTCTCGAAAAACCAGAAAAAAAAAAAAAAAAAAACAGAACGCCGGAGTTCACAATGGAGTCAAGGACAATCATCCGGAACAAAACAGAACATGTCTGTGCTTCTGCCTGATCATCCCCCCAGCACCGCTCACATTGCTGGCCCTCGCCTCAAGAAATAGCCACAGAGAAAAAGCTCAAGTAGAGGTGGCTAAAGCGACCAGAGATGAGGGCGGCTGGTCAGTACTCAAAACTGAACTCCAGGCGGGCAAGAGAATGTGGAAGACACCCCAGAGCACGGTGCAGGAGGACAGGGCATGACTCGATGCTATCTTGGGAGACAGGTGGCTATGCTTCCCTGAGACGAGACCTCTGAGGCAATCAGGAGCACACGTCACATTCCCACCTGGCTCCGTCTTCTATTGATCTTGTGGGAAATCCCTTCCTGACTTTCAAGTCAGATGTTTTCTTGAAAAGAAAATTGATGAACAAAATTTAGAAAAACTATCCATACACTCTATACAACGAAGACAATAGACCACCTTCTAAGATGTAGATAAAAGGGCAATTACTGAACAGCTGGACAAATAGTAAGAGAGGTCATTTGGCACTTTTTCTGCATCTCTCATTTTTAGCAATTCTAGGAGCTGTTGGTACATCCATAATCCCCAGTTCCAGGCAACTGCACTGAGCCAGCCAGCCCTCCCCAGCCCACTCTATTTTTCATCAAACTTTTTGAGCATCTCCAGAGACTGAATCTAGGAAAGGTTTGCTCATAGCGACAAGCATCCATTCTCCCGGAGACATGGCAAAATGCTGAAACGCTGAAAAGTGGTGGGAGAACAAAATAATTGCTCTTAATCTTTCCCAAAATGACAGTGCTTCTAAGAGGGGATGAAATAACTCTAATGGACAGTGTGTGCAGTACCAGGGTGTAAGCAGAGGCTCGTGTTTGGGAGGCCTGGGGTATGGAGAGAGGCACTGAGAAGGCAAATAGCACGTTTGAATTCACATCTCTGCCCATATTTACAGAGGATCTCAGTAATAAAGCAAAACCAAAGTTTAATTTTAACACAAAGTAGTTTATTTTGTCACCTCCTTTCCATTTTTCAGTTCTCTTCTGTCTCATCCTTGAAACACTCAAATCTTCACAGGCTGCTTCACCACAAACACCACCATTTGCCTCCAAAGGTTTTGTGTGACTTTGTTGCTTTAACTAACAACTTTATCCATAATATTCTAGGGGAAAACTTACATTTAAGGCAGGCCATGGATCATTAAAAACCATTAAGTGGGGAGGCAGGAAGCATCAGAGCCACAAATCAATGTCTTCCACATGAATGGCCAAAACAAGCCAATTAAGAAACAAAACCAGGTTATCGTTTTAAACACTGGCTTGGTGACTAAGAATGTAGCAATACAAATGTAAGAAAAAAAAATGTAGATATGAACCCTCGTTTCTGTCCTTTCCCTTTCTCCATGATAACTTACATAGAACAAAATAAGGAAAACAAAGTGAATCAAAGCAGACAGAAGAAATGGGGGGCTTTACAACAGGCAGCTCTGGAGGAGGGCCCCCGCTCAGTGAGGACCAATAAAAAAATTAATAACAAACTTGGACACTATCAGATTTGAGAGTTAGTCTGGGCAAGGGACCGGAGTTGTTATAAAAAGCATTTTTGCTAAGAGTTCAGCATTTTGGAGCAAGCTTGGTGGCCAAGTTTGGCGAATTGACATCAGGCTCGTAAAACTGTGCTTGGAAAGTGGTCTGTTACTCTGGAGACGGCTACACTGGTTTGGCAGGCTTGAATATTTTTTATTGGAAAACATTTCCATTGCAACAGCAAGTGGAATATTAGAGAGATCAGGTCCAATTTTCAGGACATTTATGATTAATATTTTTCATGACATATCCTGTGTCAGAGAGCTGGGAACCAAGGCTTTGTGAGCTGTGTATACACATGTGTGAACCAAAGCTTAGACGGTGGATTTCTGTCCAGAAAGCGCCCTTCCGTCGGCCCAGCACCAGCTGCTGTGCGGAAGCCAGGACAGCAGTGGGAAGGACAGCACCAGACATTCATTAAGCCTGATGGTGGGGATGATCACATCAATTCCTTCTTGTTTACGCAGTAAATTTCTTCCAGATTGATGAGAGAAGAAAGGAAGAACATGATACAATAAATACTGAGGACACTATGTAATCAATCTGTTTCCAGAGGACGTGTGTATGCAGTGTACACGTGCAGCGTGTGCTGAGAGAGACAATACACTGAAAAGTCCCATCCCCGCGTCATATACCAAACATTCACTTTCACATAGTCCGTCTGATAGCATAACAAAGTTAGGCTAATGAGACACAGAAGCGCAGCCGGGAATCCCTGCTAAATATACTGTATAATGAATAGGGCTTTATAATGCTAATTAACTAATAGCAAGTCAAAGCCCAATACTATTTAATCGATTTATGTTGTGAGAGAAATGGTGGCTATCACAGGATTTTCATGGTGTGTCATGCGGAGCAGATAACTAAGATATCTAATGAAGGCATCTGAATAAGTCATATACCGCCTTCATAATTTTAGACTTTTCCCTCCTGTTTTCTGTTTCAAAGAGGTTTGGCTTTGCAGATCATATACCTTTCCTATTTTGGTAAAGAAACAGAGCCAAGATGTCAAATATGAAAGTTGTAATTCATTTCCGTGGCAATGGACTATGTTGCTTTAAGTGGGTAGTTACGAGGAAACATTGTAATGGGCAGAAACAGAACTGCAGGGGAACATGGCCACAAATGAACGGCGCAGGGATAGCTCAAGCTAGAAAATAGTTTCTATATTAGAAACAATACTTCTTTGTTTTTCTGGAGCAATCCTTTGACAGAATAAACTGGCTTCAATTTCTGTTAAATAATGAAACAAGTCACGATTGACTCTGGAATATGCAATGAATTAAGCTGTCCATGAACTGCAAAAGAGACATCTTTCATGAGGAAAATAAGATGAACATTTTACAGTCATATACAAACAACTTTGTTTCTCGAAAGAGATATGATGGGCATGGAGAGATGGCCCAGTGGTTATGAGTCTTACAGAGATCCTACCTGTTACCCCACCACCAGGCAATCTGACACCTTCACTTGCCTTTTGTGAGCACACATCCCCTCCACACCCCCACACACAAATAGAATTTAAATAAATCAATAAATTAAAAAATGTGATCCATTCTATATGATCACTGTTACTTTTCAATGTAAACAAATGAGTTATAGACCCAAAGACTGCCTTCTCCAGCAAAGTCACAAGTGGACTCAGATAGCAGCTGCTGGTGACCGGGAGATCTTAGGTCTACACATCTTTCAGTGCAAGAGATTCCCTGGAACCTCTCACCCAGTGTTTTGTCTCCAAGCCTCAGGCTTCAGCTACTGCACAAAGTCAGTGAACACACTTTTAGGTCGCTATGAGTTTGGAAATGATAGGCTGATAACTGTAAAATGTATAGAATTCAGAGACTCACATCATCACCGGTGGTTGCCAAGGCACACGAGAACAGATGTTCTAGTGGCCAGCATCAAACTACAGTGAGTCATCTCTGAGGAGCGGTGTGCTCACCCCTCTGCAAGTTGGCTCCTGAGATCCTCACATCCTGAGACTCACATCTGTGCTTGGCATCACTCAAGCCAACCACGGCTGCCTCATGGGGTGAGTAGAACCCTACAGAAGTGAAGAATTTCCAAGATGAGGTCATTAATGTTACCCATATATCTTGGATCACTTTGGGGAAGCCAGCTACTGTATCATAGAAGCACTCATGCAGATCTGGGGCCAGGCCATGGTGGGAAGGATTGAAGTTGCACACCACCAGTAAACAACGTATTTGTAAGCCACACATGAGGAAAACATATTGAACATAGGGACTCTGGACCCAGACAAGTTTTCAGACATGACTGGGCTCATATCTCAATTCTACCTCTTGAGAGGAAGCTAAGCCTGAGCTGTCCATCTGCATAGCTATAGATCCCTGGTCCAGGAACACGAGGAAGGCAGAAATGTTTACAGTTGTGTTAATCCATTTGTTTTATAGTAACCTGTTAACATGGAAACTGAAAGTAGCACACATGGTTTTGTCTTTTATGTCTGGACTTCTCTGTACATCTGAATTAGGTCACCCTCATGTTCCCTCAACATGCCACATGTGTCTGCTCTGTCACTTAACGTCCTCTACTGTGAAAGTCTCTGCATCCTCCCTAGGTTACAAGCAGGTTGAACAGAGGTTCTGTGTCTCCAGATTCATTCCAAGAACACAATTAATGCTTGACAGATGTATTCGTTGCCTCCGACAGAATGATTCAACTGTGTCTCAGTATGGGAGATAGTGAAATTGCATAGTAACTTATCAGCTACGGAGTGCCAGGGAACAAGTAACTATTGACTAAGCGGCAGTTTTTCAAGCTGGTCTCACCTTTAGGAGCAATCTTAGAAGAGCAGAGACATTTTTAGAGGGCAGTGAACAGATACGAACCAAGGGCAGGTTCACTTAGAACGCAGTGGGAAAATGCCAACGGCTTGCAAAGCAGCTGACCATACAGGATAATGAAGGCACACTCACAGGTCTAATGAAACAAGGTACCCCGATGTTCCTTCATGTCACCTGAGCCTGCAGTTGCTGACAATGCACAGCCTTCTAAATGGAGTACAATACACAAAGGTTACGTTTCTCAGGAAATGATGAGTTTATTCCAGTCACTCAGAAAGGTAGCTGGAGTGCTGGACATCTGTCTCCTGAACCACTACGTCCTTCAAACCAAGAACAACCATGGAATTGGGCAGGTGCACAGTTAAGATCTATGGAGCTTGAGAATCCAGAAATGTTTTAAATATACTTCTCTAGCCTTCTGTGTGACTGAAACGAAATTATAAACAAGCCTGAAGAACAAACACTAAGTTAATTCCACAAGCCAAGCAACTTTCAGGCCTGCCTAGTCATAAGGTTATCTTTTATATAGTGATATATATTTATATATCTGTATATATAGATATTATAGACATTTATTGTAATGATCACCTACTGTCATTCAGTCTGCCATCCCACTTCAGGTGGGGAACTAAGAGATTTCCAATTTACAAAAGGCAAAAACAGATCTTACGCTCCTCAAAAAGACCTTCTTTGTAGAGGACAGGGTGCTGAATCCAGAGAACCTAGATTCTGTTCACAGCATCCACAGGGCAGCTCACAACCATCTGTAAGTCCAGTTCCAAGGGATGCAGTGCCCCTTCTAGCCTCCAAGGGCAGCAGGCATGCATACGATACCAATACATACATGCAGGAAATACTCATACATATGAAACAAAAATTAGCATTTGTATTTCATTTTTAAGTACAAACTGAAACAGTCAGGCCATAAAGGAAGAGGTAGAGTGGGTATCTTAACAAGGACTCCAGGTGTCCAGGTTGGACATAAATGACTTTATATAAATGGTACCACAAGGTGTCTTTCCCTGACAATCCTCCTAGAAGCAGGCATGCCCAAAGCATGTGTCCATGAAAGGAGACCATTTTATTTATTTGGTTGTCTCTCAATCCCTCATTAAAAGACAGTGAGTCTAGCTTTAGCTGCCAGGGCACTAAGGGCTCCTGTTTATTTCTCTGCATGGCATCCAGTCTCCACTCCACAGTGCCATTGCAAAAACAAGCTTCCTCCATCATTCATACTCCAGTTGCTGAAGTATTAAGAATCATAAATATTGAACATGCTTACTCAATTCCCAAATCCATAGTGATTCTATTGTGCCAAATTCTGGTTTTATGTAATGCTCTCAAAATTTCCCCCGAGAATTGTATAAAATTAGAATTTAGTGTGATATTTGGGTTAAACACAGGAACCTTTATCAAAGGATTTCAAAGTATTTTCTGACTGAAGTTAAGTGACTTGTTGAAGGTTCCCCAGCAAACCAGCAGAGTAGGTCCAAATTATGTAACTCTGAATTCTACTTTATTTTAAATGACAGTTCTCTGGGGGTTTTAAGTCAGCACTAGAATAATTCTGTAATGTACTCTTAGGAGGTTAAAGATTCATTTCTATCCACTCTTAGCAATCACATATAAATCTGGGCTTCAACAAAAATAAGCAAAAATGGCCTTTTCTTTTAGAATAAAAGGCAACAGAATTTGTCCTGTCCTACTATGGAGAAAATGTCATCATCGTCTATAGAACAGACAAGAACGTGTTATCGTAGGAAACAAGTCTTTGGTATACACTAGATCTTAACAGAGAAGATTCCCACATCTTACCCACCCAATGATGTTCACCATGGCTGACGTGAAGAAAGGCTGGATCAGATTCCCACATCTTACCCACCCAATGATGTT
>JAQHUG010000076.1:4045859-4106226 GCA_028555095.1 Dicrostonyx torquatus | reverse complement strand
TACCATTGCAGGAAGAAATGATAAGATGAGAAAGAAAAAAGGAAAACAGAAGCTCAAGGTGTAGCTCGGTTGGTAGGGTGTTTGCTCAGCATACCCTGGGTCCAATCTCCGGCACCGCATAAACAGAGCTTGGTGGCAAACTCCGGTAATCCCTCCATTTACAGGCTGGTGGCAAGGAGTCAAAAGATCAAGGTCATCCTAGACTATACACAAAAAAGCTAACCTTGGCTGTGTGAGACCTCACCTCTAAGTGAAGAAAGAAATGTCCCTTCAATGTGCGGAGAGTGACTAAAGCATGGAAGGACCCTGTAGAGAGAAATGTCCCTTCAATGTGCGGAGAGTGACTAAGGCATGGAAGGACCCTGTAGAAAGAAATGTCCCTTCAATGTGCGGAGAGTGACTAAGACATGGAAGGATCCTGTAGAAAGGCTTGTTTGGTCACAAAACCATCACATCTAAGAAAAATAAGCTTTCATTGCTGCTTCAAACCCAGAGCTTTTAAAATAATTTTTAAATGAGGACATCTCATTCCTTTGTAATGTTTGTGCATTCTCCGACAGGGAAATTAAATATTGTGATTTTTCAGTGTTGTTTTTCTGACTGTGTTGATTCAAAGAGTTCAATTTACTGAACTTACCCTGAAATATGTGTCGCCCCCACTTTCCTGTGTGTGTGTGTGTCTGTGTGTGTGTGTGTGTACATGAGCGTGTGTGTGAAAGTATGATCATGAGTGACTTGAGAGGATTACGAGAAAACCTCAGGCTGCAGCTTTCTTCTGGCTAGTATCATTATTATTATTTGGCAATAGAAGTTGTGTCTGAAACATTTATTTCTGAAATATTTAAAACGCATCTTGTTGTGTACTATGTATTTATAAAATTATATAGTTTTGTTTGTTTGTTGTTTTGTGGTTTTGGTTCTGTTTTTATCTACTCAAAAAAAATTTTTTTGCTGTTCTAGTTTGTTTCCCTAGCTCTACTTTATGCAGAGGAGGAGGTGGGGGCGCTCACGGAGGCATGTTAAAGCACACACATGCTCCATGCGACTAACCTCTAGATAATCCCTGCACTGGTTGTCAGATAGGAAAAGTAAAAAATCATGCTGCTTGGCCTTTGGTTTTGATATTCCTGTCCAAATGTCTGTCTTCAGCATTCTCTTAAACGTCTGCCAGTTTCTTGCAGCCCAGGATCAAGGGACATGTGGCAATGCTGCCATCTAGTGGCACTCACCTTGAACACTCCTTGCTAAGACAGACTACCTGACAAAAGAGCTAAGGGAGAGTTCACCAACAGTGGCTCACAGTTTGAAAGTACAGTCCAGATAGTGAGAAGGCTTGACAGTGGGAGAGAGATACCGCTGGATACATTGCATCTACAGTTGGGAAGCAAAGAGAGATGAGTTCAGGTGCTTGGGTCGGTTTCTTTAGTCTACTATCAGAATGTAAAAACTCCATCCAGGACGTGCCCAGAGTCCTGTTTCCAGGGTGATTCTAGACCCTGTCAAGTCAGTAATCCATATTAAACATCAAACAATCAACCATGATAAGAAGATCCTTGTTTCTCATTCTCATGAGTGGGGACTTCTCCCAAGAAGGTACCTGCTACCCTTACTCTGCTCAGGTTCTTACTATTTTTTGGAAAGTTCCCTTTCAAAAATGGTAGCATCATTTCTGACAGATTTCAGTTTCAAATATGCTAAAGAGGGCAGGAAGGAAAAGACAGTATTTCCCCCAGTGTCCTCAGACTAATACATGGAGAAGGCAGTAAATGCGAACACACAGGTTTGATCAGAACAGTTAGGCACACCCACATCATGAGCGGGCATTGTCTGGGCAGACAGTGGGCAGCAGCAAAGGGAGACCAGATGCTGTGTTTTTATGATTTCTTAGATTTTCTACGCTGATCAAGTGTTTTTGAGTTTGCAGAGAAACATTAATTTTTCTTTCTGCATTAGCCAAGCAGAGTAAGTCACGGGAGGCAAGTTTTCAAGCTGATGAAGAAAAAAAACAGCACGGGGAAGATTTAAGGGACATAGTTCATGTATGTGTTAACATGCATGGCCCATGACATACTCAGATGGTGGTCTATGAGGGTGTTTCTGGGAGAGACCACATCCAAATCCAAACTGTTAGACTGAGGCAAGAAGGCCAGAGTCAGCCAAAACATCCAAATCTTTGACCAGGAAGAAAACGCAATGGGAAGCTGAATTCAACCTTTGCCCATTAGAGCTGGGACGTCAGTCACCTCTGGTCCTCTACATTACTTACTGGTCTCGGCTCTTCAGACAAGACCAGGAAGTACACTGTTGGCTCTCGGACTTTCCAGCATGCTCTGCTGTGTCTCCAGATCACACATGCCAATACCTTGTAACAAACAGCCAGCAAGCTATCCCATGGGGTCTGTCTCTCCAGATAACCCTGACCACTGTCAGAATGGGCCAGCAGGAGTCAGCTCTGTAGCTTCACCTGTGCCACACGTGCCATCGTCTCTCTGGGGTGGATTCTCTCATTTATCTTTTCTCTACAGTGTTTTCCGTGTGTGTGTGTGTGGTGTGTGTGTGTGTGTGTGTATTTGCATGTGTGAACAGATATGTGACTGTACATGTAAAAGCCAGAGTCTGAGGCCAGTGTCTTCCACAAGGCCCCAAGCCTGCAGATCCAGATAATCTAGACCAGGGGTTCTCACTCAACCTGTGACCCTTTTACATGGGTTGCATATCAAATATCATGTGTATCAGATATTATGATTCATAACAGTAGCAAGATCACAGTTTTGAAATAACAACAAAAATAATTTTATGGCTGGACATCACCATGACATGAAGAATTCCGTTAAAGGGTCACAGCAACAGGAAAGTTAAGAAGCACTGAGCTAGACAGTCAACTTACCCCACGGATTCCCCGTCTCCATCTTCCAAATCCAGGATCACAGGTGGGCCAAGCCAAGCCCAGCTGGCTTTGAAAGTGGATGCTGGGGATCTGAGTTGTCATCATACTAGGAAACACTTTATCCACCAAGTTGTCTCCCCAGCCCTCGGCTCGGGGATTCTGTATAAGTGTAGAACATTATGACAAGAAGCACTATGTGCTTGTGTGGCAATCCACACAAGGGGCAAGGAAAGTTTGCAATCATGTGTATATCAGTGCATAGCATCTAATTCCCTGGATTGCTCAAAACCAGCCCAAAACATGGTGCCGTCTAATGTTCTCAGACTTTTGGTGATAAAACACTCTCAAGATCACATAGAGTAGGCATGAGGTACTGGATCAAATGCCAAAGCTCCAACGGGCTAAAATCTCCCTCAAAGACCGAAAAGATGATTATTTATCATTCTGCTCTAACACTAGGTTGTCAAGTACCAGAGGTTCCCTGTTGTGTGTCTGTCTCCCTCTTGGTCTATTTGTGAATGAGTAGACTATAGACCAGAGATGCTGTATTTGAAGTGTTTTCATTTTATGTTTATGAGTGCTTTGTTTGCATGCATCTGTATATACAATATGAAGTCCAGTGCCCATGGAGAACAGAGGAGGGTGTCAGAACCAGATCCCTTGAGAGTGAACTTACAGATGGTTGTGAGCTGCCAGGTGGTTGCTGGGAAACAAACCTAGACAATGCTCTTAACATCGCAGCCCTCTCTCCAGCCCCACTGAGAGACAATTAACCAAGTAAATATATTAACCATCTCTGCTGGAGTAAGCACACACACTCCAACGTACATGATAGTTTTCCACAGTCCTTGCTCTCATTCCTTGAGCACTTCCTGTACTCTAGGGGCTTTCATGAGTATCACCAGACAATGAGCACACAAGATACAAGCCATCGCCTGATACTCTTTAAAGATGAGAACCACACGAGTCTCTCGGGGTACAAGCTGGCTTGCAATGACCATCTTACATTTCTCCAAGAAGCTTAACCGGGTTCGTCTCCAGCTGCTTTTCTGTGCTCTGTGTGCTAAGTGCCAACGCGTTAGGGCTAGAATTGTGCTGACAGTTCTTCAGGTCAACAGTCAGTTCAACAACTAGCTGGCTTCCCCCAGCAAAGGCATCCTCTTCCACAGAGCAGAGTCCACCTACTTGAAATTAATTAACCCCACTTCAATTCAAGCCTAAGTCTATTCAAGAAATGCATATGAATGGCTCAGAAACTTAATGTAGTTCTCTCATGGAATTCCCCCAAGGGGATGTAAACCTCTCTGTCTCCAAAAATATCAAAAGTTCCATTTAAAAAATGAGCTAATCTTTAAGAGGGATTTTCGCTGGGCTCCCTAGCAGGAGGCAGGAGGAGCCTGGATGGCCACAGTGTGCTATGTGTGAGACACTGGGATTTTCCTCCTCCGCACTGGTGCCTGAAACCTTTTGCAACAATGAATCCTTTCAAATCTAACAAGTAATTGTTGAAAGATTGGAACAAAACCCACAATGGGGGCCAAAGCCTGTAATAAGCCATGGAGTAGAGCATCGTGCTTGCTGTTCTGGGCAGCTCACGCCATCATTACAACAGATAATTTCCTAGCACACACTAAATTTGAAGCTGTATGGGACCATACAAGGAATGTCTGTCCCTGCATCCACACACCCCCATTCCTGTCCTCAAAATCCAGCAGAGAAACTGGGAAGATGGCTGGAGGTTAAAAGCACTGGCTGCTCTTTTAGAGAATCTAGATTCTGTTCCTAGTATCCACGCGGAGGCTCACAGCCCTCTATAACTCCAGTGTCCTCTCCTAATTTCTTTGGTCTCCTGCACATATGTAATATACATGCATACACTCAAGCACACAAACATATGAAATAAAACAAATTCTTTAAAAAACAATGGAAGAGATAAGAAGAAAATATTCTAACCAATAATCACTTTTTTTTAAATGAAGCTTTCTCCGTTTGTTAGTAAGAACAGATTCAGGAATGGAATATTCCAGAATCTGTCTATTTAAAAAAAGAACATATAGAATGCTTTATGGGCCAAAGCCCAGCAGAAAACAAAATTCTCCCCTACATGTTTCACATGGGAAGATTCTGGGAAGGAGAAGTAACTAAGAAAATGCCTTACAGCCTTGCCCTACAGACCAATAATATGGAGACATTTTCTCAACTAAGGTTCACTCTCTCAGATGACTTTAGCTTGTGTCAAGTCCATAAAACTAGCATAAGCAGCAGGGAACAGGGGCTTGAAGGCCATGAGCTTTGTAGTCAGGCCTTCCTTCTGGATTCCGATGCTGACTTTTCCACGTACTAATAATGTAATAGAGGAACAGGGGAGTGTGAGCTGGCAATGAAAGATGCCAGAGCATCCAGAGGCTCACCAGAGACACAACGCCACTCTAGAGCTGAAACGGAAAGGGGAGAGCTGGTGTTTCCAGACCCAATGAGAGCTAGAAATGAAGAAACAGTTGTCTGACGGGAGCTGAGACACACAGAAGCACCTTCACCTCCAGAACAAAAGCTGCATGAGAGCAGCAAGAGCACCTCCACATCTCTCTTCCGTTCCTTGCATCCACAGGCTCCACTGAACCCAGCATTAAAGTCATCTGGAAGGAGGGCCTGGGAAATGTTGCCCACAGCTGGTAGTCATCCGCCAGGCACAAGGTGGTGGAGGGAAGGGGGACAAATGCCAACTCCCAGAAGACGTGCCAGAGAATAGTAAGCAGTAAACACAGGGAATGTTCTGTGTGATAAACCAGTGGGAGGGTTTTACACTATCACTGAATCACCAAAACGGTCTTATGAGTAAAGACTGTTATTATCATTATAAAGAGGTAAGAAAACTGAGGCATAGAAAGGTTAAGTAACCCATACCAAGTACATAATTAGTAAGTGGCAGAGTCAACACTGGAACTTACAAGGCCTGGCTCCAAATTTCATGGTCTTCAAGACTCTATCTCCTCCCTGCTTGTGGCTGGCTAGTTTTATGTCACCTTGACACAAGCTAAAGTCATCTGAGAAAAGGGAATCTCAGTTGAGAAAATGCCCCCGTAAGATCAGTCTGTAGGCAAGTCTGTGTAGGGCATTTTGTTGGTTGGTTATTGATGTGGGAAGGCCCATATTATTGTGGGTGGTACCATCCATGGGATGATGGTCCTGGATTCTATTAGAAAGCAGGTTGAGCAAGTCATGAGGAGAAAGTAGTAAGCAGCATTCCTCCATGGCTTCTGCCTCAGCTCCTGCCTCCAGGATCCTACCTATGCCTGGTCTGAGTTCCTGTCTTAGCTCTGGCAATGAACTGTAAGTCAGGGTGCATAAGCCATAGAAACTTCTCCCCAAGTTGCTTTTGGTCCTGCTGTTTCACCACAGCAATAGTGAGCCTAACTAAGACACTGGCCTCCACCCAAAAACCCTGGCTCCACAAAACAGCCACCCATATCAGTAGTATCTCTGAATACAAAATCAGTAGAGAAAAGTCAAATTTGATGCTACTACATCTCATGAGTTATTTATTTTTTATTGATTTTTATTGAACTCTACATTTTTCTCTGCTCCCCTCCCTGCCTCTTCCTTCCCCTTCAACACTCTCCCAAGGTCCCCATGCTCCCAGTTTACTCAGGAGATCTTGTCTTTTTCTACTTTCCATGTACAAAAAATTTAGATCTATGTATGTCTCTCTTAGAGTCCTCATTGTTGTCTAGGTACTCTGGGATTGTGATTTGTGGGCTGGTTTTCTTTGCTTTATGTTTAAAAACAACTCATGAGTGAGAACATGTGATATTTGTCTTTCTGGGTCTGGGTTACCTCACTCAAAATGTTTTCTAGCTCCATTCATTTGCCTGCAAAATTTAAAATATCATTATTTTTTTCTGCTGTGTAGTACTTCATTGTGTAAATGTATCATATTTTCCTTATCCATTCTTTGATCGAGGGGCATTTAGGTTGTTTCCAGGTTTAGACTATGACAAACAATGCTGTTATGAACATAGTTGAGCGCATGTCCTTGTGACACAAATGAGCATCCTTTGAATATATACCCAAAAGTGGTATTACTGGGTCTTGAGGAAGGTTGTTTTCTAATTTTCTGGGAAATCACCACACTGACATACAAAGAGGCTGTACCAGCTTGCATTCCCACCAGCAATGCAGGAGTGTTCCCTTTTCCCCACAACCTCTCTAGCATAAGTTGTCATCAGTGTTTTTCATCTTGGCCATTCTTACAGGTGTTAGGTGGAATCTCAGAATTGTTTTGATTTGCATTTCTCTGATGACTAAGGATGTTGAACATTTCCTTAAGTGTCTTTCAGCCATTCCTCTGCTGAGAGTTCTCTGTTTAAGTCTGTACTCCATTTTTTATTGGATTATTTGTTCTTCTAACAACCAATTTCTTGAGTTCTTTGTATATTTTGGAGATCAGACCTCTGTCTGATGTGGAGTTAGTGAAGATTTTTTTTCCCATTCTTTAGGCTGTCGTTGTGTCTTGTTGACTGTATCCTTAGCTTTACAGAAGCTTATCAATTTCAGAAGGTCCCATTTATTAACTGTTTCTCTCAGTGTCTGTGCTGCTGGGGTTATATTTAGGAAGTGGTCTCCTATGCCAATACATTCAAGTATACTTCCCACTTTCTCTTCTATGAGGTTCAGTGTGGCTGGCTTTATGTTGAGGTCTTTGATCCATTTGGACTTGAGTTTTGTGTATGGTGATAGATATGGACTTATTTTCATTCTTCTACATGTTGATATCCAAATATGCCAGCAACATTTGTTAAATATGAGATTTTTTTTCTTAATGCCCATGGAAGTGTTTCAAATAAGCCGTCCTCTGCCACTCATGGAAAGAAAATCAAATGTCTTTTTGGTTTTGCATTTAATTCCCATAGATTCGGGAATTCTTGGATGAGTGGTGGAAAAATAATCAAAAAGCAGTCCATCTCAAAGGAGAAAACCAGAGGCAGAAAGGGAAAAGATGTGATTTAGAGCCCAAGGGGAGACATATTTTCACAAGGAGCAACTACTGCCGCTGCTTCGTGTCTGGTCCAGGCTGAGTGTTGATGTTCTTGAACTAGTAAAATTGTAAAGCTCCTCAGGGACTTCCTTGTTGGAGGCAGAAGAAAACTTATTAGCCATTTAAGCCGAGGTGGGTACTGGATGCAAGCTTAAAGGGAACCATGCAAAGAGAAAGACTTACTTGAACAAGCTCTCAATGGTCAAGGGATTATTATCACAACTCATCACACCCTTCCTGCCAAGTGTAGAGGAGGCATGAAGCTTCCCCTGGCCCATCATAAATCACTCAGACCCACCCCTATGGGCTAAAGCTTGACACTGCTCCTACCTCTCTCTCTCTCTCCCATGCTCATATTTTCCTCTCAAATTTCCATTCTCAGTTAAAGGGAATTCAAAATGGAGCCATTTTGTCCCTGTGCTTGTCTGAAACTAAAAAAAAAAAAAAAAAAAAAAAAAGCTGGATTATGGTCCCTCTCTGAGTGTGCTCAAAATGTCTGTGTCACAAACCAGTCAACAAGCACCCAGAAGGGCATATAACTTAAGCTTTGTTCTTTAAATATCACAAATGGCTGCCCTAAGTAGACACAAGCTTTTAAATGTTACAGAGACTCTCCCCCTATCCAGAGTTTCTCTTGCGTTACTTTGGACCAACACCTCAAATTCCTTGAACATTTGCTTATTTGAATAGTCACTAAAAGGATTAATTTCAAAGTCATATACTTAATACCTTTAATATATTTAATTAATTTAATTAGCATTTAAGACTTTAAGGAGTATTTGGAAACCTTATATACTAGATCTTCATAAGAAGTCTGTAATTTATTGTATTTCTTTTATTTCAAGGGATGAAGATGTAAATCGGTTAATAGAGTGTTTGCCCAGAATGCATGATTGGTTTCAACCCCCAGCACCATATACATTGAGCTTGGTGACCCACACATCTAATCCCAGCACTCAGGAAGTGAAGACATGAGGATTAGGGACAAGGTCTTGGCTACATAGAAAGTCTGGGGACATCCTGACCTACATGAGATCCTGTTTCAAAAATAAATTGCTTGTTTCCTGTTCATGGATTGGATATGGGGACTGGCCAGCTGGAGCCTTGTGGGTGTGGACAAGGCTGGAGGCAACAAAGAAGCTCCACAGTGGAAGAGCCTGGAAAAACTCCTTCAGCCAGGTGTCCACAGTCAATATTAAGAGTGATAAGACATGCCAATGGTATGTACTCGTGAAAAAGTGATGCTGTCTCTGTAATCTTTCTCCAAAAAAAAAATTCACCCCCAATCTAAACCCAAGAAATCAAACAGGGCCAGTCGGGGGATATTCTTCATAACACCTAACCTGAAATCCTCAAGATGCCAGGGCTATCAGAGACAAGTAGCATCTGAGAAGCTGTCACAACCAAGAGCAATGGAAAACAGCAAGGCAGTCAAACCCACTGCGACACCCTCGATGGAATCCCAGGACAGAAAGGGGAAGTGAGGTTAAAACGTCCAAAAGTCTGAGTGGTTGTGTATCCATGCTGGAAACACCCTGCAAATACCTGCTCATTCGTAGCAGCAACATCAGCATAGGAAAGAGGTTGGAGGCATGGAGAATTCTCTGAGCCATCTTTAGTTTTCCTACATCCAGAAACTGTTCTAGACATGAGGCTCTATCCTCCGTCCCATTTTTAACAGGAGATGAGAAAGTGTGCTGAAAGTGCTTTTGATGTGAACCAGGTCATTGTCCCTACAGCGATGGTGTCAGCGATGGTTAGAGCTGTGTTCTGGTGACAGTCTGGATGTCATTAAACACTAATAGATCACCACTGTATCCACAAAGAGTTTTGCTTGGCCCAAGTTTTCTACTGCAGTATTCAAAAATTCCATTTTCTGAAAATCGTGAACTTAGGAAATATATAACTTCCAAAAGTGATTTCACATCTCCAAATGAGTTTCAGAAATTATTCAGGAGGATGGAGAGATAGCTCAGCAGTTAAGAGCGCTGGCTGTTCTTCCAGGGGTCCTGAGTTCAATTCCCAGCACCCATGTACCAGCTCACAATATAACAGGATCCAATACCCTCTTCTGGTGTGCAGACGGACATGCAGACAATGTACCCATATACATTAAATAAATAAATCTTTAAAGAAAAACATACATTAAAAAAATATTCACTTGATCCTCAGTCACATTGTGATTTGTTTCCCAATGTCCATCATGTGTCCAACTCAAGTCTGCAGACACGGAGATGAGCCCTTCTCGTGGAAAGGAAAAGAAACTGGCATTCTGAATTCGTGCAGTGATAGAACAGCACCTACACCGCCTCCTGCAGTCCTCACAGACACCTAGTAACCTTCCATCAGCACCATGGGGAGGTGTTCGCCCTGCAGCACTCTTTTCTATCTGACCATATTCCAGACAGGGCAGAGCAGTCACCCAGCACGCTGTCACAACCCATATTCACAGCTCGACTGTCAAGCGCTCAAGGGCAAAGCTTTATACACAATGGCCACTCAAGCCTAAAAAACCATAATATGTGCTCACAACATGAATAACGGGAATCTAGTTAACAGGAAATTTATGGGCTCGTATACCTGAAAGACGAAGGGAAGCTTCTAGCGTTCTGAGCTCAGATGCCATTTGCTCAGCCTGGGTGAAGGTCCTGGTCTCCTCCGCCAGGTCAGCTGCACCCCTATCCTGTGACGGGAAGAAGATCTCAGATATTGGTGCACAGTTAGTTACTCATCACTTAATAGTGGGAAATATTTTTGAAAATGCATAATTCAGCTGCTTCCTTGTGGAGCGAGCATTTTGTGCTTGGGTAAATCTAAGTGGGTGGCATACGTCACTCACCTGACAAAGCATCTTGATGCGAATGAAAGACAGAGGAAACTGGAGGTCTCAGAGCTGCTGCTGGCATGGTGCGATTCACCTGTGCGTAAGAAGTGTACTCAGAAATAAGGATTAGGGGCCTGGGAAATGGCTCAACAAGAAAATGGGACTTGCTACCAATGCTCCTGATCTGAGTTCAGTCCCCAGAACCCACAAGTTGGAAGAAGAGACCCCCAAAAGTTCTATGATATGCACCCTACCCTTTTGCACCCCCATTTTAAAAATGCAATAAACTTACAAGAAACTAATGAAAAATAATAATTAAAAAGTACAGTACAGCAAATACATAAAATGTTACCATAGTTATTTATGTCAATCTCACATGCCACCTACTGCATGAATTGTGTGTCATAAAATCAGCCCACAGACATCCACACGCATGGCTCTTCAGCAGGTGTTCGTTAGCAGGCTACAGCCTCCTCGCTAGGCAGAAGGAATTTTTCAGAATATCATGGGGCCATCCTCATATGTGCCACCTGTGGTTGACAAACAAATGTGGGGGTGTGGCATTTGACTGTGTCAGGGTGGTCTCCCTGACCAGAGCTGGTCTCCCCATGTCACTAGACACCGTGTTAGACGGTTTTCTATCCTGTGTCCCACTTACCCTGCAGGATTTGGGTCTATAAATCCAATTCAGGGGAGAGACTAAGGAACATGGCCTGAGCATCTAAACGGCATCCACTGATCCAGCTTTTATTAGCTCCACAGTGGATCTTATCCCCAGCTGTCAGCTCCTGTTCTAGCACTCCGTTAGTTTCGAAGTTGCAGGGTAGACCCTGGAAGTTATTCAGTAGCCCCTAAAGTCCTGCACAAAGAACACAGGGTTTCTGGGCCTCAACATCAGACTCAAGAACGCTAACCCTGCCAGAATCCATACTGCCCCTCTTTGTGCTGAGCTCTGCTCCTCTACGGTGGGTTATCGTTCATGTGGTGGGGGACAGTAGGTCCATGCTTATGACTCAACCAGTTTAGAAAGTGAAGTCGCTAGTTCTCAGTTCCTTCAAAGAAAGCCCTGGGTTGGCCCGGCTTCTGCTTTTTTTCTCTTTTTGAGACAGAGTTTCTCTGTGTTAACAGTCCTAGCTGCCCCGGAACTAGCTCTTGTAGAGCAGGTTGGCCTCAAACTCACAGAGATCCGCCTGTCTCTGCCTCCCGAGTGCTGGGATTAAAGGTGTGTGCCGCCTCCACCATCCAGCCTTCTGATTTAAGCACTGCTTCTACCCTGGATCAGGGTCAAGAGTCCTGATTGGCCAGAACCACACAGAGCCGAGGAGGGCTGGGCTCCTATTGAGTCGCATAGCACAGAAGAGACGGGTGCTCTTGTTAGAACAGAAGCAAGACAGCAACCCAAAAGCACTGAAATGCCAGTGGCTCTCAGAAAATGGGAGGCTGTGGCTTCCTCAAGCAGGGTTGGAAACCACATTTGACTGCAAGGCAGTGGGATTTCCAACAGCAGGAGCCACTGGAAGGCTCCACCAATATAGTCCATCCACCTCATGAAAATGATTGAGATGGGAAAATGATTTTTAAAAAACATACCTTTTAACTGACTTTGACATATTTTAAATTTAACTTGATTTTTAATTAAATTCATTGCAAAATGGTGCCTAAGATCTTGTCCATGTGACCTTTCTCCTTGCCCAAGGTCAACATTGCCCATGCCCCTCTCCTTTCTCCTCCCCTCAGCCTCGGGCAACTTCCTTCTACTTCATCTATGAGGCCAACATTTTCATTCCACATACAGGTGAGGCCATGTAGTGCTCATCTTCCCTGGCCAAGCTAGTTTTACCTCCACTCCCACCTACCTCATCACAGACGCAGGAATTCAATCCGCGAGTGGCTGGACAGTATTCCATGGTGTACAGGTATCACATTTTCTTCATCCGGGCCTCAGCTAATGTACACACAGGTTAGTTGACATTAAACTCAGTTAACTTGGTACTTTCTTGGCCAAATGTGAGACAACTCAGCCCTGAGTTCTCTCCCCGTCCCTACTTAAGCTCCAGCTGGGCTACTGTCATGGTACTGGGAAAAGGCTCCATTCCTAGATCTGTGTCAATTTCTGCTGAGCTGCAGCCCGATTGCACACTGGCATCTGCTCAGGAGGGCATCTGCCCACCGGGGCTACTGCCCAGTATTGGTCTCTGTCACAGAGGCAAGGGTCTCTCCCAAACTGACCACTTTACTTCCCAGGCACCCCTCCCTCAGCTGTGAAAGCACAGCCCTGGTCTCCTCCTCACGTACAACATCTGAACACTCTCTGGAAGAGATCTGATGTAAACTCTTTCTGCCAGGAACCTGTGTTGCCTTCAACTGCTTTGCTGCGCCACGAAAAATGACTGAAGCACCCCTGAGCATCCAAGCAGGAATAGGGCCTGTGTCCCTGTTCTCTGGAACTCCCTAGGTGAACTGAGGCTGTCGCGGGGACAGAAACAGGAAAAGCATAAAGACCAGCCATTGTTTGGTGCTGTTCCTTCCTGAATCTGTCATCTCATCACGGTCTAAAAGACCTAAAGCCCCAGACATTTATACATCTATAATTTTTGACATTTTCTCTCCATCTTAATGAACTTTCAGTAAGTTACAAAGCCCAGATCTGTTTACCAAACACTGTGCTAGTGCCCTAGCCAGGAAAGACAGAATCTCTCTGCAGACCTATAACGGGTTCACCAGACTGCTCCATAAATGAGCCCTCTTTCCTCCCAAGCTCCCTGAATGGCTGTAAGGACAAGTCCAGCCATGTTATTGTTCCAGAAATACCTACTAGGAGATGTGAGAAGACCCAAAAGCCCACAAAACTCGCTGGCTTACAGGAACATACAAAGGGTTTTATTTTCAGTTTCAGCTTCTTAGACGTTTTTGTCGTTATTTTCCCAGCACAGAGGACCCTTTGTGCCTGTGGATCTCCCTAAATGTTTACGTCCCGAAGTGCACAGAGGTGTGAAATATGTGGCTCATGTTCTTCATAAATCCATATTATAGGACATGGCCTTGAAAATGAAAGGCGAATTAAATCCCCTTTCCCTCTAAGCTTTCTTTCAAGTCAAAGGTTAGTCTGGCTTGTTCAACAGCTTAGACCTCGGAGCCTGAGAAAGGATGAATATGTATCCACGTGGCATCAACAGCTAAGATTTCAGAAGCATGAAGAGAAAGTCTTTAGAGAAATAACTTAGTGTTAGCTATTAGAAACAAGTTCACAGTTTGACTAACCCAGAAATAAATGGCTATAAACCCAGTAACTGATTCAACATGTCTGCTCGCTAACTCCCCCATAAGCCACCAGGAACATTTTAAAATGAGTGCTTTTGACATAAATGCCTCTCTCTTAGAACACACTAAAATCTTGAGTATTTACCCCATAAAATAAAACTGTCAAGAATGTAGCAGTCAAAAAATAAATTCATCTCTTTTCTAGGAAAAGTAAAATAATTAGACTTTCATTTTTAACCCAGCAACAAATCCTAGCCACAAATTATCTGTTGAATACAACGTAAATTTCTGTGATAAATTCATGAGTCATTCTTTCTTTCCCACCCCTTTTCAGGTTCATAAGAGCAAACTGCTCACTAAAGAATTTAGCTTTGGTGTTAAGAGCGACGGCTGGCCTTGTGACGGTGAAGAATGAGTTCTACCCAGAAACCCACACGTGTGAGACCTGCACGTGTCATCCTGGCCATGGTGAGAGCGAAGGCAAAGTGGAAACAGGTCACTTGCTGTACGCTCCAAGTTCTTCGCCAGCGAGAACACATCCAGACAGGTATGTGTGCGTTCACACATTTAGTTTTAAGTGGAAGGTAACTTTAATACCCACCTCGGCTCTCTCCATTCTGGAAAAGGAAATGGCTGTTTTCTGTGGGTTTAGCTTACAAATGAGGCATTTCGATCCTGGTTGTTTTTCTATTGCTGCAATAAATAACAGGACCAAAAGCAAGTAAGGGAGGCAAGGTTTTCTCTTGCCTTGCAGTTGTAGGGCCTCATGAAGAGAAGTCAGGGCAGAAGCTCACGGCAGGAAGCTAGAGGCAGGAACTGACACAGAGGCCTTGGAGAAACACTGCCTTGCTCTCTATGGCTTGTTCAGTATGCTTCCTTATACAACTCAGGATCAAGGATTGTAACACTGCACGTGGGCTGGGCCCTCCCAAATCAATCATAGATGTGCCTATTGAGATTGAGAAGGGTTTCCAGATGAGCCTAGCCCATGTCAGGTTGAGAAGAAGAAACTGGCAAGCATAAGTACTCTGCTCTCAGTAATAATACGTTCACAAAATTTACAGACCACACGCCCTGGCATGAGCTGTCTGCAGACATAGGCTGTCTCTTCTACTCTATGAATTCTTGGTCTGTGTCAAAGATAACTAGTATGTAATGACAATTTTACTCTATCTAGGCACTCTTTGGAAATTAATTCAAATGTGTATAACTAATTTTTCTATTCTTTGAAATAAAAAAGCAAAACTATCTAAGGCCATGAAACAATCCAAACAGTCTAGTTTGTTTAGATGGTCAAATAACACAATGCTCTTTTTTATTTTAATTGAACTTAGAAATTATTATATTATTATGGCAAACACATATGTACTTTCTTCAAAACCCTCTTCCAAGATCTCTTTCCCACCTAGGTACAGGAAGAAATAGCACTGTCCCTGGGCTGAGAAGAAGGCACCATGAGCAAAGGGTTTGCTGTAAAGTGTGAGAAACACAGCGACCCCAGGACCCACCTGAACAACTGGGAAGTATGTGAACTTGCCTGTAACTCCAGCTGGTGGCCGGTGGGATGAGGGGCCATGGGATGAGCTGGCTAGCAAGAGCATTCACATTGATGGACTGTGGGCCCCGTGAGAGACCAATGAATTAGAAAGAGAAGAACTGAGTACAAAACCTGAAGCCAACCTCAGGCTTGCACAGAACATATATACATTATATACATGCACACATGATGGCACATCATCCATAGACATATGTGCAAAAGACAATACCTTTCTCATAGGGTCACTGGAAAAAAAATCTCTCCAAGATGCCATTAATACAAATTTCCGGCCGTCTTTTGGATCTCATCAGCTCTCTCGGCCAGTCACCAGGATTTCTTTTGTATCTCAGCACTTCGTCATTAAATTCAGTACCCAGTTCCACTCAGAGCCACCTGTGAAGCATTTCCAGCTGCCCATCTTAGTTCACACACTCACTCCCACCTCCATCCAGGCCTGATGTCAGCTTCCCAAGCCAGCATTGTTTACTTCCTGGTTCCCCCTCACAAGTCTTCTCCATCCTGTATGGCTGGAAGAGAATGGCTTGGGGGCCTATGGCACACTTGGCACCTCTTGTCCATTAATTGACTTTCTAACAATCCTTAGTAAGTGTATTATTACTTGTCGGGCATGGCAGCCCATACTCACAATCAAGACACTCAGGATGGAGGGACAGGAGAATTGTGAGTTCAAAGCCAACCTGAGCTATGATATCCTGTCTCAAATATATTTATATATAAAACAGTATTCATTTAGAAACATGAGATTTAGAGAGACACTGTCCTGTGCCCAGGGTGGAGTCAAGCTCCAGTCTGTCTTGTTCACGTGAGTCCTTCCTTGAAATGTTCTCCGTTTATAGAGCTGGAGCCCCTGTGGTGGTCAGAGCTCTTGAAGGTAAGAGCTTAAAGAGGTTGAACTAAGTTGGCAGATGTTCTTTAGAGCATCCTAAATATTCCTAAAAGAACCATGAACCACAAGATCCTCCAGCATCCAGGTACAAGCATCAGAAAGCAACTTCAGAGAGAAACCCTGCATGGGTATCTAAAGATGTTGAAGTGACACCCTAAAAATGGGGGGCAACTGGCAGAGTGGAAGCTCATGAGAGATTCCAGTTGCCTTGCAAAACATTATCTACCCAAACATTCAATTCCCAAGGAATTTAGTTCTTGAAGTGAAGACAAATAGGATAGTTCTTTCTACCGCTTTCACACTGCAAAGCGTCTCCTCACGTTTTAACCTTTGACTTTAGAACAAGTGAAGCAAAATGCAAGACAACTGAATTGGACGGCTGCATTACCAACTAACTTAATCTTTCTAGAGGCCTCGTAAACAGGAAGGGATGGTGCCAAGACTGGGTGTCTCAGTAACTATCTGCCTAGCTCTTAGCCCACACCATTGAATAATATGATGTCACCTGTCCTGAGCCACCATCTCCTTTGCACACCAGACCCTTGCAATTGTACCACAGAAGTGCCATAGGCAAGGTGTGTCTCAGACTTAGCCTGTCCCTGCTGGCTATGCCTCTGTAAAAGCATGTGCAAGACCTTTGAAAGAGGCTAGCTGGTGATATTAACACTGGGACACTTTCCATCACACAACACCCGCTGCTTTTAACAATGAGTCCTTTGGAGTCCGGGAACAAACCAGCAGCTAAACTCCTTTACCTCCTTGCTACAGTCCGGCTCAGTGGCCCATGTGAGTCTCTTTGTGACTCTAATTTGGGACAGGAGGCAGCTGGAGCGTGGCCGACCCCATCCATCCTTCAACAGTCTTTTTGCCTGACTCTCAGAGGTCAGAGGCAATGTTCCAGCTGCCAGCTGCATGCCTGGTGACAGGCTAAAGGGCCTTCCCCTCAGGACGGCAAAGTTAATAAACGGCCGGATTATTCTTACTCTTTCTCTCTCCTTCACTCTCCTCTGCCAAAAGACCGCCCCCAGTTTTATAATACCTTCTGTCACCAAACAATTAGGCCGGGTGCCCCCTCCCCAAACACTCTGGGTCCCAGGGAATTCTAGTGTAACTTGACTTTAATCAGCAGAGGAAGCTGCTCTGACATCTTACTGGGAAAAAGTATGGGCACTAAACCACTTACCTTCTCAAGAGCTGGCTGAAATGCTTCTTAAAAATGAAATGCCATTATTTTCTCAATCCAGAATAATACACACACACACACACACACACACACACACACAGAAAAAAAACACACATCAGCCAAGAATATATCTGCTTTTATGACTCGGTGTATTATCTGTGGAAAACTCTCAGCAATACAAATATATAAAGTACAGTGTGTAAAATAGTAATGTATTATGTAGTTTATATCTGAGTACATGTAAACATGTAACCACAAATATTTTAAATATATATTTATGTGTAGCTCTGTACCATTTACATCTTGAATTTTATATATTATTTATATTCACATTTATACTTGAATTTAAATATGATATATACACATATAAAGTATTTTGTGTATGTAAGCATTTTATGTGTGATAGATTCATGGCTATATAATTGCCAGAAATATTTTAAGCAATGCATTTATATAACATATACTTTTATATAAATATATACTAAAATATCAACAAATGTGTCCTTACCACAATGATCCATGAAGTCATTTAATTCATACACTATATTTTCTCCCATTCTTTCTTCTCTCTTTTGTGATTATGTTCTGAAGAGGATGAGAGTAAGAGCTACAGAATTACCACAGCTAATAAAGAACCCTGGCTCTGCTCTTTGCTCTAATGGAAACAACCTTGAGTTATTCTCACTGTTTCAGTAGACTATGGTTTCCAAGAAGAAGGGGTAAAGTTGGTAAATGAAGGTTTC
The DNA here is from genome assembly GCA_028555095.1 of Dicrostonyx torquatus. Taxonomy (NCBI): domain Eukaryota; kingdom Metazoa; phylum Chordata; class Mammalia; order Rodentia; family Cricetidae; genus Dicrostonyx; species Dicrostonyx torquatus. The sequence continues at coordinate 4,087,849 of JAQHUG010000076.1, read as the reverse complement.
ATTCCTGAAAATGAGGATGAAGGATCAGTTTATATTTATGGATTTCATAGGACAATTTCTATTCATATTTATGCTTGAGATAGATATTGAAACTTAAAAGGAATCTGAGATAGATATTGATTTTAACAGGAAAAATACCTTAAGTATTTACAGGGAAATAGTTCATGGGTAGTATACTTGCCTGGTATACAGGATGTCTTTGATCCAGCATGGAAAAATTAAATTCTGTGTGTAGAGTCACATGCCTGCAATTTCAGTAATTGAAAGGCAGAGACAGAAAGATTGCAAATTCAAAATCAGGCTGATTTACATAGGGATTTCTAGACCAGTTTGGACTATGAGCAGCAGTTTCAAACAAACAAAGTTTAAATAAGGTAAAACAAAGATAATATTTATTTTCAGGTATACAAATAAGTGTTGAAAAATAATATAATCTCAAGACTATATTCACACACACACATATGTATACACACACACATATAATCTCAAGCCTTGGCAAAGGATCCCTGTGACTTGACAATGTACATGAACAGACACAGGAACCCCCAAACTACGTGTATAATTTGCACTAATTGACTTCCACTCACATAATTTGACGATAGTATTAGAGACGTGGACAGGCAGCATCCCAGCTCACAGGATACTGACTGCCTGTGCCTGGACCACCTGATCTAGCACAGAGGAAAACAAACACATGAACCCTTTACTGTCTGGCCCTGTGTCTCCTGTCAAAGCCAGTCTGTCCCGTCGTACTCCAAGTAAACAGCGGTGTGGTTGATATACCCAGCGTGCATTGTTTATGGCAATTATAAAGGCAGAAAGGTAGGGAATGAGGCAACATTTTCTTCTGACATAACAAGTTATTGCATGTTAAAAACATCAGCCGCCTCAGTAAATTCTCTTCCTGCGGGAGCCACCACAATCACATTCTACAAACACTAAGAAATGAAGGCCAGGAACACTGCTGCCAAATGCAGAGATGGCCTCTCTCAGTCGGGGCAAAGACTGACAGAGTTCTCCTGTAGATTTCCTTTCCACTTTAAACATGTCAAAAAAAAAAAAATACCTTAGCAGCTCCAGTGGGTGCATTTAACATCTGAGACCACAAGAGTAATTTATGGATTCCACTAAACATGTTTACTGTCTATACAACAACACTGTTCACAAACAGTTTTTTTTTCATCTTGCAACTCTGTTTCATTACCTACCTACTAATGTCCTAGTGGTTACTCCAGTCAGGGGATCATGAAGAAATCGGTCACGCATCACTGAACACTTTATATCAACCAGAACGGGAAACAAAATTCCTTTCCACACTGACTTCAGTCAGGAAGAAGGCAGGTAATTCAGATCAATGAACAACCCCCCAAAAACCAAAAACACTACAAAGTCCTGACTGCCGTGTTCACTATTTCCCAACTATCCTTGCTCGTTTTCTCTGGTGTTCCATAATTGCTATCTATTTTCCTAATTTTAGTTCTCAAAAATTAAATGCTCATGAGTATAAACTCAAATACAGCGAACCAAAACCTACAGTGAACAGGCCTACACAAGACATCAAATAGATATTATTAAAATGGCAACAAATATATGAATTAAAACAAGATTCTCCATTTTCAGTAAAAGATATTTTTGGCTTGGGTAATTCTGACAGAGAAAATTGTGTAGGATAACGAAATATATACAGAAACTGATTAACAGTGAGAGAGTAGGAAAATTAAATAACCTTTACCATCTGTGTTTGTAGTTTTTGAATTTCACCTTGTGTGTATGCATTAATGCTTCAAAAATTAAAGATAAGTATCAAATTTAAAATGAAGACCAACAATGGTAACCAACAGAAGAAAGAGGAGACAGAAGACAGCTACTTCATATGCAGATTTCATGTTTAGTTGAAAGACTAAGTGAAAAATTATGTGTTTTACAAATGGCAAGAAGCATCAGGATTTCTAATGAAAAACATTACTTATCCTCAACTCAAAAACTGACACCATCCCCTGCTTTGCTTAGACATCTGATTTATTATTCAGTGTAAGTTTGTCCTTGGTGAAATGTGGATTGAAATAAATTGCCTAAGAAATTTAAGTCCTTTGAAGCCAAATTTTAAACTTCATATTCTACACTGACCCCAAAACCCTTAAATACAAAGGATTTTTATGTCTATACTGCCGGTTAGCCAGGGGTGATATCTGAGAGGAAATAGAAAGTTGGAAATGAGAATAACTTTACTGATAAAAATACCATTCATTTGTTCATCAGTCCAGTGTGCTCCAGAGGGAACAGAGAGAAAACAAAACAAACATAGTATGTCTCCTCGGGTAGACATGCTAGACTTGAGTCACTTCCAGATGACCTGGGGAAACAGAAACACGGGTTGCAAACAGAGCAACCGAGACTCCCCACAGGTTTAGTTTAGGGACCTCAAGAGCAAGGATCAGTTGGTGGCATGACTGGCAGTTTCACTGAGATCCCAGGGCTGAACCACAAACAAGACCCCCACCGAGAACACTACCTTGAAGACCTCAGAGGTGGAATTTCGGGGTGATCAGCAGTGACGTCTGGAGTAGTGCTAGGTCAGGACAAGGAGATGTGGGATAGCGCACAGACCTCCAGGACAGTTAGTCTCACTGTCCGAAAGGTGTGGAAACATCGTTCTCATTAGCCAAAGCCTTTGAACATATGTGTACTTTACCAGCCCAAGAGAACTTGGAATACATTTTAGTAACTCTTCCACAGGTGACAATCCAAAACCGTCAGGGAAGTCTAACGGAGGACACATTCCAAAAGACCTGACCATGGAATGGCTGGGAGACAGGCAAAGGTAGGGGAGGGCTCAGAAGCACAAAAGGACAAACAATGGCATCTAGTGTGACTCAAGCCGCAATGTCAAGAGCCTTTATGGAAATGATAAATTCCATCAAAACATAAATACTTCATAGCCACCGTGCCCCACTCCTCCCTCCTCTCACTCATGTTGTGATATAAAAAAGAAACTGTGATCTGGAGATGACAAATTCATCAAATTAAAATTTCCCTCTGGAGACAACACTGGGCAGTGGTGCTCATCTTCCTTCTGGCTCAGCCAAGGATGAGCCAGAAGGAAGACTGAAGACTCTCAACAAGACGTAGCCATGGGGACAGTGCTCCACTACGGCTGTCCTTGACCAGGCAGACACTGCTTTTCAGTGACTCTAACATTTTTAATAGTAATTCGGCATTTCTCCCCTGCAAACAGTTTTACCACTGAGGAACTCTCAGGGCCGTCAGAGCATTTAGTAATTATGTAACGTGTGAGCTTAAGAGAACGGGGCCATAGTTTCATACTTCATCTCAAAATGCTCTTCAAAGCTGCGACAGTTGAATCTGGGGATGGTTTCTCTATTTCTGTGAGGCTAAAATGCTGCTTAACCCTGCAAACAGCATGTTTGCTTATTGAACATGACGAATGCTTAGCGAGCAGTTCAAAGACAAGGAATTCTAGCAGCAATTGCCCAGCTCACTTCCTGACTGGAAAAGTCATTTTCAGAGTTAACCTTCATGTCTCTCCAGCAGCTGGGAAACAGCTTATTTTATTACATACTTAATAAGTGTTGTACACTCTTCCTAAAAGAGGCAAAGTATGCTCCATTTAAACATTGAAAATGACAGTAAAAGAAGATAAAACACAGACCTCAACACATGCGCTTTTAGAAGCTACCTGCCCGCCAAGCCCAAGGGAGGATCCTTGATCAGTCTGTGCATCCGAATTTAAAACGTAATGAAAAGGTTTTTAGAAGTCAAGCACTTCAACAGTGCTCGGTGTGTAGGCATGAGGACATGCATTCCCATCCCCAGTATCCATGTCAAAACCTGGGTACCCATAAACCAAGCACTGTGTGAGTTAGGAGTAAGAGGATTGCTGGGGCTCGCTGGCCAGGCAGCCTGTCCGAAAGCCAGCGAACAGGTTCTGTGAGGGTGCCTGTCTCAGGAGACCAAAGCAGAGACTGACCGTGCAGGGCACCCAACAAACAGCCTTCTCCAGCCTCCACACACATGTGAAGAAGTATGTATGCACACACATACACATGCATGTACACACACACACATGTATATTGTATATTGACACATACACATCATAGAAAGGGAGAGAGGGGGAGAAAGAAAGAACTATCTTTGTTACAATCAAAATTTAAGTAAAATCTATATTTTATTTGGAGGCAAGTTTCTTGAACTTCAATGTTTTCAGATTTAGGCAAGAGAATGTCTGTCCCTTTAAGAGTCATACAGAAGTATTTAAGAGTAAAATGTTATGCTACCTACAATTACCTTCAAATGTCATTTATTAATTCTGGTTATGTGTACCTACACACAAAAATAAAATAAATCTCCTAACACATTAAAAAATGTTTAACAAAAAAAAGCTGATGTGGTGGTTTGAAAAAAAATGGCCCCCATAGGCTATTAGTGACACTATTAGTCTGTGTGGCCTTGGAGGAAGTGTGTCACTGGGGGGAGGCTTTGAGGTCGTAGGTGTTCAAGCCAGACCAATGGCTCATGATCTCTTCCTGTTGCCTACAAATCCAGATGTAGAACTCTCAGCTTCTCTCCAGCACCACATCTGCCTGCATTTTACCATACTTCCTGCCATAACGATAACAGACTAAACCTCTGAAACAGTAAGCCAGCCCCAGTTAAATGCTTTCCTTTATAAGAATTGCCTCTTCACAGCAATAGAAACACTAAGACAGCTGGGAAGGCAGGTTAGTCAGGAAAGGGATTGCCATACAAGCATGAGTACATGAGCTCCATCTCCAGAATCCACATAGACATCTGATTGCTAGACATAATCCCAGCACTGAAGTGCTGGAGACAGGCAGATCCTGGGGACCAGCCCAGCCTAACTAGTTATAGGCTAGACATAATCCCAGCACTGAAGTGGTAGAGACAGGCAGATCCTGGGGACCAGCCCAGCCTAACTAGTTATAGGCTAGACATAATCCCAGCACTGAAGTGGTAGAGACAGGCAGATCCTGGGGACCAGCCCAGCCTAACTAGTGATAGGCCAGGAAGAGTCTGTCTCAGAAAAAAAAAAATTTCAAAGTGAACAACAGGAGCTGAGGCATGGCACCTCAGATTATCCTCTGGCTTCTACTCAAACATGGACACATGTGCATGCATATTTCTCAACACACACACTCTTATGTGTGTTTGTGCACACATATACGCATACATACATACACATAAACACACAAAAATTGATAATCTAGACATTTACAAGCGTTCACCGAACTGTTATTTCAATTTTCCCATAAATTATAAACTTTGCATACATACATACATACATACATACATACATACATGCATGCATACATACATAGCTGGCAAAAGGAGCAAGCAAGATACCTCAGTGGAACTCCATCACAGAACTGTCATTCTGCAGAGCATCACAGCAGAGACAGGCAGAAAAGTCAGCACAAAGTTAATTACACATAATACTTACACACACATGATACACACTATTGAGTGTTATAAAAATCCAACCATTTCAGGCTCCTGAGAAGACATAAGTTGGCCCCAACTCTACTAGTAAAAGTGAAGAGCCTTTCAGTCATAAAGAAATCCGTCTAAGCCTGAATGACAGTGGAAACATGTCTTCTGGCCACACAGGGAAAGGAGCACAGACTTGACCAAGCCATTCCATTCTGGAAGGGTCTACACATGTTCTGCAATTAGTCTGGGCTCACAGAGCTATTGACAGTTCAATCCATGTCAAGCTTTCTTTCAAGAAATAACAACGGCCATTAAGGAGGGCCTTGACCTTGTGAGGGAAAGAGCCGTATCTATATATATGACTAGCTTAGAAATGGTAGCTGGGGCAGGAGAGATGGCTCAGAGGTTGAAAGCAGATACTGTATTTGCAGAGGACTTGAGTTAGGTTCCCAACCTTCTTGATTGATGGTACACAACCACCTGGAACTCTAGCCTGGGGGACCTGATGCCTTCCTCTGGCTTCTGTGGACACCATGCACACACACAGACACACACACATACACACACACACACTCACACATGTACACACACACATACGCATGCGCACACATGCACAAACACATACACACATACAACTTAAATATTTTTTAATGTTAAGTCAGTTTTTATGAGGCAAGCTGCCTCTTCACCCTGAAGTCCTTTCTGCATCAGACCTAATGTTCTTCCTTTCACGCATGTCTGATTGCCTGAAGATGGTGTAGACGCCCCTACACACTTCTGTATTTATCACACAGCCTGCGCCTCACATCTCCTTCCCTGACTGAGATCCCAGAAAGAGAGAAGAATCTTCCAGGTCATCAGCAAAACCACAGGCCTCTACACACCAAGTTTTCCAAGTCAGAAAAGGCCGGTTATTTTGGTTCCTCGCCCTTATAGACATCTAACCACTGGCAAATCAATTCTGGTGTTGCTCACATCCAGATTGCTCCATTCCCCTTCAGACCCTGCCTGCCCTCAGCCTGGGATTACTACAACAAAACATTACTGAAGACTCATAAGTGGCCTCCCCTCACTTTTGACCACACATGATCTGCTTCCTACACCAGGGCTAGAATGATCTGCTAAATCATGAAACACAACACTGGTCTCATGTACCAAAGCTGCCGGTGGTTTGCATTTGGGAGAAAACCCAGATTCCTTACCAGCCCTTGCGAGCTGCACCTGTCTGTGTTTCCGGCCTCATCCCCTTCCGGTTGCTTCTTACTCAGCACTTTTCGGCCATCTTGGCTCTCTTTCTACTCAGGTAGACCTGCTCTCTGACCCTTGGGCAGTAGTGGTTTTCTTCTGCCTGGGATGTGGGGACAGCTGTGTGGCTGGCTAGATAGTGTTGACAAGTTGGTCTCAGATGAAATGTCTTCCTGATACTAAAATGTCCATACAACCCCTTTGGTCGTGATGCTTTACACACTGTGACCCTGGTTATGACCTGATTTTTTTCTAAGTTTTTATTGGCTGCCTCCAACTTCCAAGCAAGTTTTCTAATTTATCTCACATACATTTAAAAAGCTATACAGGGATAATATCAGCAACTACGTCTACCAAAAATTAGTAGTGCGACGTCAACGAATTCCTAAAATGATGAAACACTAAAATGAATCAGAAGAAAGAAAAAATGAGAAATTTTGCAGCGAGTGAAGAGATTAACCTGATAGTTTTGAAACTTCACACTAAGAAAGTCCCAGACCTGGCTTGCTAGTGGCATCCACCAAACATTTAAGAGCCATTAAGGCACACTCTTCATGCCATGTGATTGGGTCACACTACACCAAAAGGAATCTATGGCGACTCACTACGGAGGTGCTACCAGAAGTTGGCAATTGATCCACATGATCTTCATGCCTGTGTGAAGCTCACAACTCTTACGTTTCGTATTAGTATATTCTAACTTCACATGATAAAGGGTTTCATCATGGCATCCTTATACATATTGTATTTGACCATATTCAACCCCTTCACCCTCTCTTGACTCCTTCCATCCCCACTGACACCTTCCTCTCCCCATTTAGCCTCTCTTCCACTTTCATGTCTTTTGGGATGCCTACTTTTGGTGTGGTTTCATCCGATCTGGTTTTGAGTGAACCTAAGTTTAATAATTATTGCTTACGGAAGCATAAAAGCCCACACTGTAGCAACCCAAGCTCCCCCCACACTTTCCCATCTATATACAAGGTTACAGTGGCTTAGAAAAAGCAAACTTCTTGAAAGACTTGGGGAAATGCAAATGCCGTTCAGCAAGACTTCCATTTTAACCTACCATTTTCCACAAGGGTTTCTGCTCCTGTCTCCAAAATTCCTGAGGCAGGTCAAGCACTTCTTAATAATCTTCTTAAGTAATCTTCAACAAAATAAGTTTATCATCAAGGCTAATCTTTAGAAACCACATACACTAAAAACTCATTTCTCAGGAGAACTTTATCTCCTGTCCTTTTATTAGCACTATTTCCATTGCCAGAAACAGTTTCCACAAAGATGTCTCGACTGGAGACTTCTGAGTTACTCAATTGTTCAACTATTTGGGATTTTGAAGGAAAAAAAAAATAGAGGATCTCTGAGCCATTTTTCCCTCTTAATCGCTAAACATGTATATTTTAAGAGAAACTTAATCCAGCTACTTCTGGTTTATTTCCATTGAAATCATTAAAATGTTATTTTTCAAAAGTCACTTGTTGTCTGGGAGACTTTTAAATTAAGTTCTTTGCTTAAAAATCCAAATTGGCCATAAGATTATGAGCCGTGATGCCAATCGTTTCAAGGCTGGAACAAAGTGTGAGCTCCAAGTAGGAGATCAGTTTCAAATGCCGGTTAGGGCCTGAAGGGACCATGTGGATGCTTTCCCGGTTCACTGAGCCTTGCATGGGAGCAATATTATGGCAGAGGTTACCAGGAAGCCTTCTAAGGAAACCCCGCATTCAGAGTCAGTCTGGAGCTTCTGAAACTTCTAATTTCTGACTTTAATTGTCTCTGTGCCAATTTCCTGTGCTTTCCTCTCTATGTAGTTTAAGGGTGAAAGGACTCTTGGTTAAAATGTGATTTGTGAAATAATGAGTTACCTGGGTTCCAGTTTTATGTTTGCTCTTCCTTAAACATGCGGAAACTGCTTCTAGAGAACAGACCCCTGCACACCACTTATTCGAGGCATTTGCCTCTTAAGAACAAAACTGCGGTGTACTTGCGTGTTTGTTGCTGATGCTGAGGATCTGCCCCCATCTGTTTCTGCTCCTGAATCAAGACCAAGTGTGTATCTCTAATACAGAGCAAGCCACCAACCTGTCACAAAGCACAGAGAAAGGAAACCAGAGAACATTCCTAAACAGTTTTCTGCTCTGCCCACTAATTAAAAGGACAATTAAAGCTTAGTTTTCCTTCTAGATAAGCTTCTCAGTCTTCTTCATAAGCAAAAAGGGTTTGCTCACTCACTTGATACTGTTTGGGATGTGTTAGAAAGCACACACTCACCTAGCCACTTCAACAGTCCCAAAATACAGCCCTCTGCACTCTGAACATTACCTCTCAGATAATCCAAGTTCAACTCCCAGCACCCATACGAGGTAGCCCACAACCCCCCACAACTCCAGCTCTGGGAGATCTGAAGCCTTTGGGTTTCTGCAGGCACCTGCGTTCATATGCACAGACCTACACAGAAGGAGATGCACACATATAATTAAAACAAAACAAATCTTTTAAAGACAGAAAGATATCTAGGATTCTTTCTTGCCTGTGTCGTGACAGACACTTGAGAGAGGGGACTGGAAAGATGGAAGAGAGCCTACGGAGCTGGGTTAAAGACGCTGCTGGACAACCATGCTTGCTGCTCAACATTTTTCTGAGCAACTGCCTGGAAGCAAAGGGAGAAGAGAAATCCATACTCTTGGAGTGAAGTGGGCATGCAGGTTATCACATGGCAGACAAGCAGCCGTATGGTGGGGAGGGAGCCTTAGGGAAAGAATCCGATCCAAAGCCTTAGCATATGATGCACACTCAGAAGTAAACCAAACGGAGAAAAGCTGCAGCTTTCAGGATGATTCAAATAAGCAAGCAGACACAGCAGCATGGACATGCTCTGGAAGAGATGATGACCACCTTATGTTTTAAGACGGGATCTCTTACTGAACGAACATGAAGCTCACCATTTTGGCCAGACCTTGGGACCTGCAGGTCTTGACCTTGAGCAGTGGGACTATAGATGCCAAGGCAACATCGCACTTGTATTTGGGTGTTAACGATAGAAATTTGGGTTTGCAGAGCAAACTGCCTTCCCTAGCTCCTGGTTAAACGATTCTTCCACACACCTGTCCACTCACGACTCCTGGAGAGACCTCCAAAATTACACCAACCACTTCTCCATAACATTTCCCTGTCGGTCTGCTATATAGAAACTTAAAGCTATCCACATCTAAACCATTATTTACCAAGCGGCAATCTGCTGTCAGCCACTCTCTGAGCTCTGCTTAGACTGATATCTTCATAGAACACAAATATGAGAGATTTATCAGCTTGGCTGATGGAAGAAAAATCGCACAGCACTTTGCTTGGAAGTTTATATGATTTACTAGGCTTTAATTTCAAAGTGGTACAAAATTACGCCCGTTTATTGCAGCAATTTCTGCTTCTAAATCAGTCTTTGATTACACCTCTTCATCTCTCCACCCAATATAAATGGTACAATATGAATGACATGAAATATAGGAAGAACATTACTAATAACAGAAAAAACTAATTTTTCAAGGTTCCAGAAGCACAGATCAACCTTGTTTGCATAGCTTCGTGCTGACATTTGTAGAAAAATCAATTCATTGTTCAGGAAAGAAACTAAATGTTTTTTCCTCTTTCGCACGAGCCACTTTTAAAGGTTGATAGACTACTTTAATGAGTTTACTTTGTGACTTGTTCCAAGGTGGATGGTTTGGCAATTCCATGCAGGAGTCATTGTATATTCTAAAAAAAAATAAACCACAAAAAAGACTTGAACTGTTTAAGGCATCACTCATATGATGGGCAATAAATTTTTATGGCTTATATTTTAATATCATGCCCGTATTCTGAAAGGTGTTATTTTAATCTGAGAAGTCTTAGAAGTGTTAAACACTGAAATATGAGAGAAGGTGAATATAATTGAACATTCATAGCACGCTTGCACAAACCGAATCACTGGAAAAGGACCCAGACAAATTGCAGAAAGCATTGTGTCTGAGCAACTATGTGAGCTACAACGCATGGAAGGCGATGCCTAAGTACCTCGCAAAAATCAACAAAAATTCCCTTCCTAGAAACTTCTGTGATTATTTTGGGGGATTATCATTTTATTTAAGGCTCTATCTTCTTATGTCTAATTCTAAAAATGGTTGTTTTTCCCATTTGTCCTCCTCTTCATTCTCAACACTTTTCTCGTGGCTGAGATGTACAGAATACTTCTACAGTATCTGCATGGTGCTCAGCAAAGACAGCCCATGCAACTCATCTGAGCCTAACATTAACAAACAGCGACTCCTTTACTCAGAAGTGCCCCATGATTCCGACAACCACTGTGCTGGGGTCATTCCCTTTGCAACAAGCCGAAGGAGGCCAGTCACACTAACTCAAGGCCCCTGGTCTATAAGCTCAGTTGTTTAAAGGCAGAATGATGTAATAATTTCCAGGTTTCATGGATTCTCTGTGAATCTTATTACTAATGTTTTCTCTAATGTAAAAAAAAACAATAACCTATTCTGTTTTCAGAATAGAGCAGACTCAGTTACTCTTGAATGCCTTTGTGATCGGTCTTCCAGTCACAATAAAAGCAACATCCATTGGCTTGTCCAGAAAAATTCCTATTTTCAAGACATCAGAGAAGACAAAATATACAAAATAATTCACTTTTTTGCTACATATAACTAGCAACAACCAGGAAAACCAGAAACCACAATACTAACCTTGGCTCGACTGAGCAATAGTTTCAATCTTGGATAGAGATGAACATATAACGTATGACAGAAGTAAAGTTGTACGGTGCACTTTCATAATTTCCTTGAGCAGTTGTTGTCCATATGTGAAGTAACAGATTGCCCAGTTGCATTTTGGCTAAGACTAGTTCTATCATTATTCAGAGTAAAACAGTGTTGAAATCTGGAGATCCTATGAGCAGCATCTCTAGTCCCTCTCTAAGTCTTGACCCCATTGTCCCCTAGGATTTCTATACAGCTGACCCTCTGTGTCTGTTCCTGGACCTCATTAGGCACATAATATTTTCTGAGTAATATAAATATGCCTTGAAGATTTTATGCGTGAGGTAACCACTCAGGCCATTAATCAGACTCCTGTGAATAAGCAAAAAGTAAATGAATTCAAAGATGCAGAAGAAGTAGAAAAAGACTTTCTCTTTTTTTATCTCTTCTCCTTTATTAAAATGCAACATTATTAGGAAAATGCACATTGAAGGAAAAGGCCCTTTTCTCCATCACTTTGTAATACCAAGAACCATAACTCCAGCCAATACCAAAGTATAACTCCTACATAGTTAATAATATTCCCTCCGTGTGAAGTTGGACTCCAGGAGAAATGTTTTTACGGAATGTGAGGCCTTCTTATCCACGAACTCAGCATCTTAGAGCAGTTGGTGGACAAGTAGAGCATTATCTGTGCTGGTGAGCAAACAACCTACATTCCAGGATGGATCTTCAGAGTTTGGAAACTTGCAGGGCCCTGTAAAAATCTGTCCTCACCCTTTGAAAGAGCCTTGAGACTGCAACTGTCTATATAGCCAAATATCATTTTCTAAAATCTGTCCCCCTGAGTGAGGATTTATGAATCCCACAGTTAGACAACGGGAAATTAGCCAAGGAAAAGTTGTCCAAATAGGCGATTATCCAAGAGACTGAAGCCAAGACAACCCTCTGGCGGGGATCTCATAGATTCGGCTGCAGCTGCTTACTAAGGATGGACACCAATCAGCTCTCTGAAAGAGTGTCTCCAGGAAAAACAAACTTGAAAGACTGTTTTTGTGTCCTAAGCTATTGGTTTATATTAAAAGAAAAGAAACATGGGAAGAAGGCATACATAACATATTTGCATATCTGTGGTGCTTTTTATTCTAAATAGTTACATCATAGCATCACAATTCTGGGGCATCTCTCAACTACTCAAGCCACCAAGCAAATAACAGCGTGTGAGACTGGAAGACAGAAAACAGTATGAGATGTGTCCCTATGATTCGTGAAGAGGAAAGAATCATAATCTTCCATGAGTGAACTAGTCACATACATGCTCTGGGTAACCCGGGAAAAAGTTTGATGAACATCCTTTCATGAACAAGGAATTAAAGCAGAGATAGGTTGGGATACCATCAATGGCATCCATAGTGAGAAAAGAGGAAGAATTCAAACCAAGAGTTCTCAGTGGAACTCTTGTACTGTTAAAAAAAGAAAAGAAAAAGCTACTGTACAGAAAAAGGATTGTAGGTGAACACATTCTGCTGTGAGAATAGCACGCAGTCACCACCCCACTGGAACATGGGATGCTAAAGACTCCACTTCCAGTTCCTCCAAGTGTCTAGTATCTCCTTCACAACAAATCCATACTAACAAGTAAACATTAGCCCTATGTCCTGCCTTATCATAACAGTGTCCCTGGTAGTGTTTAGTGGTTCAAGTTAATATTCCTTAATATGTTACCTGCTTTTCTCAAGTCTCTTTTGCAAATGAACCAATCCCAAAAATGTCTTCTGTCTCTCTTATTCCAAAAGAGATGTTGACTACCCAAAGAAGGCGGGTGGCATAGGTCAGTGATTGAATGCTTAGATTTTATTCCCCAATACTAGTAGACTGTAAACAAAGACTGCTTTTTGGTTTTCTGGCTGCCCAGACCCAAATAATCAAACAAAAAGTATATTAATTACAACACTATTTGGCCAATGGCTCAGGTATATTTCTAGCTAACTCTTACATTTTAAATTAACCCATTTTTATTAATCTGTGTATCACCATGAGGCTGTGTCAGGTTCTGGCATCTTTCCCCTTCTGCAGCTACCTGGTAATTGCCTAACTCTGCCTTCTTTCTCCCTGCATTCAGTTTAGTTTTCCCGCCTACCTATATTCTGTCCTGTCATAGGCCAACTCAATTTCTTTACTAACCAATGATAATAAAACATATTCACAGCATACAGACAGGAATCCCACATCAATAGACAAATAGATAAATGATAGATAGATAGATAGATAGATGATAGATAGATGTTCTACTTTCTTGATGTTCTTAAGACCTAAACATGTTTTAGTAGAGATTCCTTACAGAATGAAGGTGAAACAGCTTTTATGTTTATACTGTCACACATTCTCAGTCCATCACCTGACCAGGACAAATACACTGTGTTCATTTAACACTTGTTTACTGGGTTCCATTCTGTCAGACACTATTCTCAAGTTGAAGATTAAAGTACATACACAATAATACCCCTATAATCATAAATTATTAGTAAAACACAATAGACAAATAATACCTGTAGAAATACTTTGTAGAAATTAATTTTTAAACAAAAACTAATTAATCCAGCATTACTAATAATGCATACTAAAACTGCCGCTTTCATTGGTTATATGTCATCAAGATGTGTAGCCTTATAGTCCTCTCTGATGCCTCTGTTGAGTCTACTGCTCTGCTCAGCCCTTAAGTACCAGCATCTGCTCACCTGTGGAGCTGTGCCTTTGTCTTAGGCATCAATCAAGCTATCCCTGACTACTCCCTATTTCCTCCAGCTAGCCACAGCCGGTCAACATTTTCAGGTTAGACCCCTCTCTGAGGCCAGCTCTACACCCAAGTAGGTTTCCATCTCTAACAAATGTTTTAGAGTTCGTGAGAGTGTTTGATCATATCAACGATAGAGTGGCCAACACAAATTGGACTTCATGGGTTTTTGCATGTTTGTTTGCTTTTTTATTTGACTGATTGGTTGGTTGGTTGCTTGCTTGCTTGCTTGCCTGTTTGCTTGCTTGCTTGGTTTTGTGAAACAGCGTCTCATCATGTAACCTTATCTGACCTGGAAGTCGCTATGTAGATCAATCTGGCCTCAGACTCACAGAGATCCACCTGCCTGACTCCCAAGTGATGGGGTTAAAGATTTGTGTCTTGGTTTGGTTTTTTTTAAGAAAGAGGCCATGAAGATGGGTAGAATGAAAGTGGGAGAGGATCTGGAAGGAGAAAGAATATCATCAAAATATAGTATAGGAAATTCTCAGGGAATAAATAAAAAAGTTTTAAAAGATGTGGAAGGCACCAACAAGGTTATTGATATTTATTACCTAGATGTCATCCCAAACCCCACAATGTGAGGAACACTCCTCTCAACTTATGCTGTCCAGAACATCCAGATGCTTCCACTAAGAGACACCAGACTGCAATAGCACTGAGACATCTCTCAGGGGCTGACACTGAGATGGAGAAGAAGAGAAAAGCAGAGAAAGACAAAGGAGATTCACAGACAGCCTTTGAAATCATAGATGATATATATCACTTAAATGAACCATGAACTCTAGGAGGATAAACAAAGAACAAAGGCGGAATGAAAAATAACAATATCTTTAATATCAAACAAAAGGGATTCCAGGAAGGCATGCATTTCATCAGCATCCTATTTCTCATTTGTCATATTTATTATTATGTGGCAAAGGGAATATATTCATAACTTGTGATGTTCTTCTCAAATCATGAGGTCTTGTGGTCTTGTGCCGATCATTCCTCTAGTGCCACCACCACTGTAAGAGGAAAGACAGACAAACACCAGGAAGACAGGAGGAAGCATCTCTTGTCTGTCTGTCTGTCTGTCTGTCTGTCTGTCTCTCTCTCTCTCTCTCTCTCTCTCTCTCTCTCTCTCTTTCTCTCTCTCTCTGGAATTTTTATGAAAATATCTGAATGGATGCCAGATACTTGAATTCCACATGTGATACTTGAAAGAGAAAGGAGAATGATGATACTTCACCTAATAAAATTCAGAAAGGGAAATACAGACTGATACAAATTCTAAGTACCAAAAAGGTGTTTCTGGAGCTTCAGGACATTGTCTACTTAGATGACGGATTCATTAGTTCCTATAACCACATGGTCTTCCCAGCAGAATAAAATTAAAATTGTTATATACTGACCCATCCTTGGCCATTAAAGAAAGACCTTTGCTCTGTTCGTGGAGTGGGTGTCCATCACACAGCAAGAGTGCCTTAAAAGTAAGTGAAGGGTAAGGAAATTTTCTTCAGGCGAAACATACACGATTCTTGATGCGCCTCATTATTATTTCTTTTTCTTTCTAATTTGCATCCACCTTATACTTAATGTAGCTTCTGCCTAGAAATGAGGTGTGTGTGTGGTAAAACTGAAGAAGTCAAACAAGGCTCTGGGCAGAGGGCTCTTAGAAAGTAGCAAGGCTTTGTAACAAGGAATTGTTAGGGAACCTCTAAAAATTGCAATACAGTGTTCTTCTGCAGCAAACTGTGAACTAGACTCGAAAAGCATCTAGGGTTTGGGTTTTAGGTTTGTTTTTTGTTTTGTTTTGTTCTGTTTTTACATTTTTATCTATGTGCATATGTGTGTCTGTGTGTATAAGCATGTGCCCATTGAAGTCAGAAGAGGGCATCGTATATCCAGGCACTAGAGTTACAGTCAATCGTGGGTCACCCAATGTGGGTGCTGGAAACCAAACTCCTGTTTTCTGTAAGAGTAGTACTTGCTTCTAACAGCTGAGTCCTCACTTCGCCCCCTTTGAAATTCATACTTAGAAATTCAGAGACATAGATGAAACATTATTAATAAAAGCTCAGTGGCAGATATTGGGGTTCAACCTAAAGACCCAAAAAGCAAAGCAACCAGTCACTGGCTCTTACCTCAGTCCAAAAATGGCAGTCCTGCCTTCAGGAATTCTCAGAATGAGAGCTGTCTCCTCATGTTTTATAATCCTTTCTAGGGCTGGGATTAAAGGCATGCACCACCAGATTTCTATGGCAAACTAATGCATCTACTGTAAGACCAACCAGTGGGGCTGTTTTATTCTCTGATCTTCAGGCAAGCTTTACTTACTAAAATACAATTGAAATGCCACTAGCATAGGAGAAAGGGATTGCTTTGTCCCAAAGGGTTCTTCCTATCAGCCTCAACTCCCTTTTCTCTCATACTATGATGTCACTTTTATATGGACTTTTGGGGTGTGTGGTTCTTTATGTTCATATTATATTGTAGGATTGTTTATACAACTCCATCGGGTTTTTTTTTTTCATTTTCAGCCCAACTCAGTTCCAATCATGGAGTGAGTCATAACTGTGCATAGGAGGTCTCTAGACCAAGCACAGCTTAGTCTCTGCTTCATACATGTCATAGTACATCTACTTTTTGATGAGTCATGGGTGCTACTGAACCCAGGTAAAATGCCTATGCTTTCCCTATAACATGGAACATAAGCCGAACATAGCTAGGAACAGCCCATGCTTAGCCTTCTTGCCCTAGACTAAATAAACACTCTTCCAGCTTATTTTCTCAGTAGCCTGGGTCCCATGGCTCCAAGTTCCTAATTTCTACAAAATAACTTGTTTTTCCTTTGCTGAGCCTGGTAATATGTCTCTCAAAGGTGACCTCCCGGATGCTGTTTGTCATAGAAAAAATTTGGCATGCTGCAACTAGACTTAATGAAGTTTACAAGCACATCACTACCCTTGCCAGGGAAATAAAAACACTGGTTAAAATAATATTTCTATAGTAAATCCTTTCTTCTAGGCATGTATCCCTCCATATTCATACAGTCCCAGCCAAAAAAGAAAAATAACACTGCTCAAGATCTCAAGCTCAAAATTATTTCACTTTAATTCCGTAGCAATCTGAGCTGTCGCTGAGTTTGCTGCAGGGAAGGTAGATGTCAACTGAACCGGAAGGGCGGGTGTTTCCCTTCTCGGTACACCCTCTTAAAGGTTGATCTTACGTTCTTATGGATTCTTTCCATAATTGAATCTATTTTCAATGAAAAAAAAATGTTTCATTGTAAGTTTTAAAGATTTTATTCATTTTACATGGAGACATGTCTGTGTGACACAAGCCACACGAGGACAGCACCTGGGGAAGCCAAAGAGGACATGGAAATCCTGGAACTACAGTTACTGGCAGTCATCAGGCACCGAACGTAGGTGCCAGGAACTGAACCCAAGTCCTCTAAGTGAGCACAAGTGCTCTTAGCCACTAAGCCATCTCTCCCTCCCTGCTGCTAAGCTTGGAGAGGTAAAAAAGAAGACGGAAGGCTTTATTTACTATCGACCGCTGAAGCTAGACTGCCTTTGATCCCCTTTTCTCAATGAGATTAAGACTGGGAGAAAATCTGGTTTAGGAAAAATCATCCAAAGATTTAAAAAAAAAGTTATAGCTATATAAACCAGTCACATTACAAAAAAAAAAAAAGATTGTATCTTAAGTTAAAGACACACACTAAAAGTAAGCCCAAGTTTTTTTTTTTAAAAAAAAAAAAACCACAGTAAAGGAACTGTCTCGTGCAACATACAGCAAAGGCAGTAACTGAGTAAAGCATGTTCTTTCCATGTAGCTTCCATCATTCATGGTCACCAAATGCCCCCAACTAAAACTCCCCCCCCCAGCTAAGACTCTCCCTGCCCCCAACTAAGATCCTCTCCCTCTCCCTTATCCTTCATATCAAGAATATTTATCTGAGGCTTATTAAAGCTGAAGGTCATAAACTACCGTATCTAGTGGCTACAGATTTTCTTTCTAGTAATAATACTTTTGGGGGCTGAAGAGATGGTTCAATAATTAGAAACTCTGGCTGCTCTTACAGAGGACTTGAGTTCAGTTCCCAGAACCCACATGGTTGCTGGCAACCAGCTGTAACCCCAGTTCCAGGGTATCTAGTTCCTTCTTCTGACCTCAAAGGGTACCACCAGGGACCCATGTGGTATACATATATATAAACAAGCAAAACACGCAAAATAAGTAAAACTTTAAAAAGCATACCCTCAGGACAGCAAGATGACTGGACAGGTAAAGGCTTGCTGCCAAACCTGATGACCTGACCTCAGTACCCAGAGCTCACAAGATGGAAGGAAGCTAACTCCTGAAATCTTGTCCTCTGATTTCTGCTCTCATATACTTCCCCCCCCCAAAAAAAATTAAGTAAATATACAAGTTTAAAAAGAAAGCAAACTCTCAACAGGACTGGGGAGATGGTTCAGCAGATGAAATATTTTCTGTGTGTAATCACAAATACCTGAATTCTAATCCCCAACACCCAGTGCAAACCAGCTGTGCCAACACACAGCTGCAATCCCTGCCAGGGGAGAAAGAGACAGGAGAGTCCTGAGCGCACGGGCCAGACCATCTAGGCTGGCTGCAGTTGAGCTCCAGGCTCAGTGGGAGAAGCTATCTCAAAAAGTCATGTGACAAGAGGTGAAGACACCCAAGTTGATACCTAGTCTTCCCAGGCAGGCCTGTAATCACATGCATGTGTTTATATACATTAACACGTCTGCACACACACACAGTTACAAAGACTTCTCCCTTGCAACTGTCTGCCTAACCTTGAACTATCTACCCAGAATTACTGCTTCAGATAGCTCAAGCAGCCTTTCTCATCTAATCTTTAAGATCTTCGGTTTGCCCCGACTGTCTTGAACTCAGGGTCTGCTACAGCATTCCTCTCTGGATAACTTTTCTCTAATTAGTACTTCTGTTGACATGGAATTCCAGGCCAGGATGCCTACTACTTCCTAATCCACTTCAGTTCCTGGGCCAGACAGGCATTCATAAACCAAAGTGTGTGTAGGCAGCAGCGTCCCGAGTACTTAATGGAGACAGCATCTCTCAAAACAACTTCCCCAAATATAAGCTTGACTGGGAAGAGGAAGCCTGCTGCACCCAGGAGAGGCATAAAGGAGACAGTTGTTGCAGTCAAGAGGCCCGGAGAAACGCTCAAGGCAGGAAGGGGGAAGGGGAAGGATGCAAGTGAGTCGTGGCAGTTGACTATTTGAAGAATTGGGGAAATATTCCTAATAAAAGAAGGCATATAAACATTAGAACAGGAAATTGTGTGTTTAGCATCCGCCCAAATCTGTGGTACCTTTGTGTGTCTCTAGGAAGAAAACCCACAAGGACTGAACGAGGTAGCTCTCCCTCCTGCCTTAAGCTCGCTTTGTTCAGATCATTTTAGCACTCATTGTGCCCTGTGATGCTGAAAAGTGTGCCTGGTGCACAGTTCGTGGCAGCGTGGCTCCCTCCTCCCTCCAGGATATGGTGTCACTTTAGCCTCACTGCCCTCAGTGAAACTAGCCGCAAAAGTAAAACCATCTGCTGAGTCAGATCTGCTTCCAGGGCTGAGGCACACACTCCCTGGTAGAGTGAGCTCTGACTGACTGTCACTCCAGCACAATAGGTGACTGACTGAGACAGTGTTGGCCTCTGCCCTTGGCCGTTCATCATGGCCAAGAAGACACACTGGACTTCCATGCCCGCCTGGGTCCAGGGTCCAGGAGGAGCAACCAGCAGCTTCAAGGCTACCTTCTGCCTCAGGATGGCACACAGTCCCAGCTCCAACCCCAGAACCACCCTCCTTGGATTTCCTCAAAAGATGTCACATGACTTTTGGGGCAGTACAGTCTTCCAGGTTCACACCTTATCTTACAGGCATTGGGGTCATTGTTCTCACATCCCATCTAGACACCAGGTCCTCCCTGAGTGACACCTCAGGTTCCTCTGCTTGTTAGCGCTTCTCCCACCTGCCAAGGTTCACCCCAGAAAGAGGTAAGAAGGCCCAGCAATTGTGTCTGAGCACTAATGGAGCCTTCCTTAAGTTTCCACACATCCATCTTCTTCCCAAGACAGTGGTTCTGCCCTTCCAGGAACCATACGGTGGAGTGGCTCCAAGGAAGCACACTTTCAGAAGGTTGAAAGAGATCAGCACAGTCCACCATGTATTTTTATTTCTATAATCTCTTATGCAGGAGATTTTAGTGTAGCAAAGAGAGTTTGGGGGGGCATTCTGAATGTCATTGGCATCCCAATCATCTTCCATGACTGTGGGTAAAGTTTTTCTGGGAATATATTGTATTTTAGATTATTAAGGAACAAACCACCAGGAACTGAAGAGACGTTGAGCAAGTTGGAGTGTTTGTTGCTGTTGCAGAGGACCTGAATTTGGTTCCTATCTTATTGCTTGGCTCCCAGCTGCCTGTAACTCCAGCTCCAAGGAGACCAATGCCCTCTTCTGATTCCTTGGGCAAACACATATTGTATCCATTCCCACAGGCACACACACATATTGTATACATTCACACAGGCACACACACATATTGTATACATTCACACANCACAGGCACACACACATATTGTATACATTCACACAGGCACACACACATATTGTATACATTCACACAAGCACACACACATATACTGTATCCATTCCCACAGGCACATACACATAGTGTATACATTCACACAGGCACACACACATATTGTATACATTCACACAGGCACACACACATATTGTATACATTCACACAGGCACACACACATATTGTATACATTCACACAGGCACACACACATATACTGTATCCATTCCCACAGGCACACACACATATTGTATACATTTACACAGGCACACACATATTGTATACATTCACACAGGCACACACATATTGTATATATTCACACAGGCACACACACATACTGTATACATTCACATGGCACACACACATATTGTACACATTCACACAGGGACACACACATATTGTATACATTCACACAGGGACACACACATTGCATATATTCACACAGGGACACACACATATTGTATGCATTCACACAGGCACACACACATTGCATATATTCACACAGGGACATACACATATTGTATACATTCACACGGCACACACACATATTGTATACACTCACACAGGGACACATACATATTGTATAAATTCATACAAGCACATACACATGCACAAAAACAAAATATTTCTTTTTAATTTACAAAAAAAACCTCAAATGTGGTGGCATACATGTTTGGTCGCAGAGTTTGGGAGGGAGAATCAAGTAGATTTCTATGAGTCTGAAGAAAAAGTAAAATCTTAAGAGTCCATGTTGAAGGCTTCAGTCCACAACAGCTAACTCTAGTGGCCTGCTCAGTCGGCTACATATTGACAGTAGAGTGGTCGGTCATCTTAGCTGGTACGACTGTGCTAGGAAGAGGGGTAGAAACATGTCTGAATGGAGTGTCAGGAGCAAGGAGCTGAAGCTTAAGTGACCACCATCCACATCCACCCACTTAAGGTGGTGACTTCCCTGCCGACCACCAATAAGAGTGCTACTGAATCCCTGCCATTGCTGATGTCACTTTCTACCGGTAACACGGTTATAGTGACCCCCGGAGGAAAGATGTGTCACCAGTTTTGAGCTCTGCCTTTATAAACAAAGGAACCAGATATAGATAGAATCTGAACCCAGAGTATACACAGTAGGATGCTATGGCAGTGGGGTTTAGCTATTTATAGAGTGTGTGTGTTCACAAGACACACAAGTGGAGATAAAGATCTATTGATCCCACTGGGCTAATCATGGAGACAGAAAAGGAGAAAGGAAAGGAATGGGTGGATTGAAGAAACTAGTGAGTCAGAAGTCTGAACTCAGGGAATAATGGGAAAGAAGACAGTCTTGGTGAACTTACCAAACAGGGCTTAGTTGGGAATCAAGTTGCTGGGACAGCCAGTTCTTGATGGTTTGATTGATTAACTTCCAAATTATAAATGAGGATCCTGTCAACTTTAGGGAAGAATCGAACATCTGATCATTTAAAATTTTACAAGACCCTGCCTCGTCTAAATCTATAGCACTTAAGAGGCCAGAACAAACTTAATAATGTGCGCAGTGTTTTCTCAACCTTTCTACAATTAACAATTACTTGAAAGAAAAGTCGGTAAGCCATTGCAAGAATATCAAAACCAAGGAGATGTCCTTGGGTTTTCATGGTGTGTAAATGGAAACCACCACTGGAACTGCTAATAAAGATGTGACTTGGGGCTGGAGAGATGGCTCTGAAATCAAGAGTCCTTGTTGCTCTTCCAGAGGACAAGAGTTCAGTCCCCAGCACTAAAGTCAGGCAGCTTATCGCTCCAAGATGCTGGGAACCCAACTAAGTGCTCTTAACTGCTTGACTATGTCTCCATCCTCGAGAGAGGTGAGCCCTTGATCAGCCGGTACACAGCCCGTGTTTCCTACCTCTTTATTGTCACCTTAAATCTGAGTGGCTAGGATCACTCGCACAAGTTCTGCACAAGACTGATCTATTGATGTTCACATGGGACTGAGAAAAAAGACTCATGAGCTCCCCTCCCCCGCACCCCGCCCCACAAGGTGTGTGAGCAGCAAGCATCTGCTGGGAGGGTATGCCTCAGTGATGTAGTAGCCAATAAGTACTCTGTGTTCCTGAGAGTAACCTCAATAAACTCATAGGTCCACCACACTGGGCTTGAGTCGAATCCATTTGCTCTGTCGCTGCCCTCTTCATATAAAGTTAATGGAAACAGTCTCCCCGCGGAAAGTCACGCTGCAACCTCTCAAAACCTTCTTTGATTGTGTTTTCTGGATGTCACCTAGATAGAAACCGCTTTTCAAAGCTTTCTTTTCCAACCAGAACTTGAAATTTCGAAGAGTCGCAGCTCCCCCTGGTGGCCAGTCGCCGCGGTTCAGGCTCAATTTTTTTTTTTGGAGAACAAGAAAGTTTAAGCGAATCTCACATAGTCTTCCACCAGGTGTTGTTTCTTTTTCCTCCACAAATTCTTACAAATGCTAATTCTTGTTTCTGAGGTGGAACATGGCTTGCAATAGATAAATCACACCCCACTAGAGAATGACTGTGGTTCAACCGAACACTGTATCTGGGCATCAGGGAAAGATGTATTAAAATTTAAAAATATAATGGGCTGTGAGACACACAAGTCTGTGCCGTTGGAACGACGTTCTAGTCCTTTTCTGTTGATGCCTGGAGATGAAATCTGTGGCCATCTCTGGTGTGTCGGTGTTCCACTTTCTTCATCTACGGTAAGGGATTGGCAGTGTTGATAAGCTTACAACTTATTTAAGGGTTTAGAGTGAGGACAGTGGCACCGCAGCCTAAATAGAGGAAATGGGCAACAATTCCAATGAGCTGGATGGCTGGATTTGTACCTCAGCCACATTAGTTACCACCGTGTTTACCCTCTGACCCCTGCTGTGTGCTATTGAAGTGCTCCAGAATAATAGATTATTCTAGAGATACAGAGATAAACACAGCCATCAAACTCACGTTCAGGAAAAGGCAGCTTGATCCTCACCCAGCTGCACACCACCAATAATTGGTAAAATGCAGGTCCACGCTCTCACCTGCTCACTCTACTTCCAGAACATCACTTTCTGGGAGTTTAACCAGAAACTACAGTCAAGGGTACATGTGCTCCTTCAGTTGGGATATTAATCTCAGACTCTTTCATAAAGGAATTTTTAAAAGATAATCTACATGACCAACAGCAACCCCGGAATTGTGAGTTAAAGGGAAAATATGAAAATAATTTTCTATGCCCAAACCAAGAACTTCTGGAAGGTCAGGAAATGTGCCCGAAACATTGCATGAAAATACAAATATATGTAACATTAAACCTGTGTGTACATATGGGCATTGTATAGATTAGTAAGTAAAAGAAAATTCCCCCAAAGCATGCACATCTATACCAGGGCAGTGAGAATAGAATATTATATTATTCACTATTTCTGCCTAACTCATTCTTCCCAGACTCCATCTTCCAAATTTTCCCAATTCTAGAAATACTTTTGGCAAAGGTATTTAGCAAGTGCACTCTATGAGATTGTCTAGTTCTGAATTTTTATTATTTTGAACAGAGGGGTGTGGAAATTAAAAGCATAGTGGAGAGGACTTATCATACTCCTAGTAGTTCCTAAATTGGCTCCTCAGAATCCCCTGGAGAAACCAAAATGAACATCCCTCCCCATTTGAACAGGTGGGCAGAGAGAGTGGGGACATGGCTGATCTCAGTGTTGACAGACACTCATTCACTCCTTAAATGTCAACTTGGCACAACCTAAAATCACCTGGAAAACAGGACTCAGGGAGGGGTGATCTGTATCACGATGGTTTGGTTTATGGGAACTGTCTTAAATGTCTTAGATTGGTACAGGATGACCCAGCTTGAATGTGGATGACCACTGGGACTTGGAGCCCTGGTCTGGGTACAAACAGAGAAACCTAGCTGCGCGTCCCATGCTTTTACTTCTCCATTTCTGTCTGTGGGTGTGGCATGGCCAGCTCTTTCAAGTCCCTGTCACCTTCACACACACACACACACACACACACACACACACACACACACAGAGGGAGAGAGAAGGAGGAAGAGTTTATTGTGAGCTAAAAGAAACCCTTTCTCTCCTATGTGCTTTTTGTCTGGGAGCTTTATTTCAGCAAAAGAAATGAAGCTGGGAGACCCCCATCATGTTGCTTTTCTCCTCTGACTGGCACATTAACACGGCCCTCTTAACAACCAAACACAGGCAACAACTATTATCAGCTGTTGATATTGATTTAAGAGCTGACTGATGTCAATAAATTTTAACTTCAGGTTTAATTTTTCATTTTCTTTAAGATAGAATCTTTCTTGATTAAAGAATGAGTTTACTAATTAAGAAGGTGCCTGGGCTGGGCATGAAGTTTAGTAAGGCAGGAGCTGCCTAGCACACTGAGGCTGTGAGCAAACAAAACATTTGTTCCCCAGCATTGGACAAAGGGACAAAGGATGGGGGGAATGTCCACTGCAAAGATTATGAGTGTTAGACCCAACATCACTGAACAGGGAGAATGTATTCTCAATCATACTCATTGGGAATGGCTTGTTCACATCTCTCGGCTTTTCACTAAGAACCAAGAGTCATCCCTTTGATGGTCACAGGTCTGAAGGCTACAGTGTAAGATTCGAGATGAAAAGGAATTCATGTGGTACTAAGAATGCATATGGGAACTTTTCAGTCAATGTATTGGGGAAACTTTGTTTTAGAGAATGGCCAGTCCATGAGCTCTTAAGTGTACAGAGTAAGAAACGGTCTCCTGGCCACACAATGAACATGTTTATGAATCCAAGGCTTGGGTGATGAATTCCAAGAACCTTCCAGAGAATTCTGGAATTCAGACATTTGTTGTGTTTGCTGAAGCTGTTGGTGGACATTGGAGGAGGATTCTTGTTTCTGGTGTAGAAACCTTAGTGAGTCTCGGGAACATGGTGAAGAAGATAGAAGGACCCTGATTCAGACACATCATCTAGGGTCTCCCGTGTCACTTTGTTCACAAAGACCCTTCAGGGCTTGGCCAATGGTCTAAAACTCGAATCAAAACGAGAAGTAAAGGGCTCTGTATCTGAGTCCTACGTTTCAGAAGAAATATATCCTGCTGTGGCAACCTTCAACCAAGCACACAAATGTTTAAGAATCAAAACCAGAACCTAGGCTGAATTGACAGGCTGTGTGGAAACAGTCTGGGAGGAGGGCCCTTGGGGCAGCCAGTGCTGGGCTCTCTCACTTGGGTAAATCACCAATAACTCCTCCCCTTCCAAGCTCTTACTCCTCCTTCTGGGTCAGTTCTTTCCCCTGATCTTTCCTTCTGCTCTTTCCTGGAAAACATCCTTCACCAGATGTCAAGTTCCCACACAGACAAACCATAATAAAAGCATCCACATTCTATTTTCCTTTTTAATATGTCTTTGTGTGTAAGGTGAACGAAATATACATGTCTGAGTTGATACTGAAACCCTTTAGAGATTTATTCTGTGTGTGTGTCTGCCTATGTATGCTCCAGAGTGTACACATGTGTACCATATGTGTGCAAGTGCCTGTGGAGGCCAGAAAAGGGTGTCAGATCCCCAAAACTGGAGTCACAACAGTTGTGAACTACCCCATGTGTATGATGAAAACCAAACCTGGATACTCCATAGGAGTGGTAAATGTTCTCAACTACTGAGTCATCCCCCGATCTCTCTGAAACATTTTAGATGCCTAGACATAGCATGTGCCCAATCAATAAATAATGAAGAAAGACGGGGAGGGAGAAAAATCAAAGGAAAGAAGGAAGGAAGGAAGGAGGGAGGGAGGGAGGAAGGAAGGAAGGAAGGAAGAAAAAGAGGAAGGAAGGAACGAACGAAGGAAGGAAGGAAGGCAACTTAATAATGAAATTAAATTAGAGGTCCCACCTTGCCACATTTGCTTTGAGAGCTGTGTGATGATGCAGCCAAATCATAACTGGGATGTAAATAACACACTCAGGACACTGGTAAACAGTTAAACATGCACATCATTGTCTGCTGGTTTCCCCACTGCAGACACCAATGAAGGAAAAAGTTACCCAACCGCACAGGCCACCTATCTGAATCATCAGAGGACTCACACAAAGACTTTTCCAATAAAACACAGAAGGTCAACTTACTGCCAGTAGCATATTCATTACAGATGATGATAAATACGCATACAGGACCTCTCTCACCAGTAGTCAAGGATATTTGGAGTGCCTTCAAGAGGTAGGCAAATTCTGCATGGCTATGGCCCCACCGTCATTATCAAGTCCAGGGATAAGAAATGTCCTAGCCTGAGTCTCACTTAGAAAGTTTGCCCACCATGTGGAGGAAATGGTATAATGTTCTAGCATCTTCTTCCTACTTCTGATACACTATCCTTTCACCACGGCCTCCAGTAAGAAAGATATATGCTCCTGTCTCCTCTTTGCCTTCTCCCCATCACCCTGTACTACAAAGGGCCATGTTATGGTCCAGGTACCAAGGATTCATGTGCCAGAACTGTCATCCCTAGAGTGGTGATGCTGAGAGCTGTTGTGATCTTCAAAAGGTTGGCTCACTAGGTCAAAGGTGTTGCCTATGCAAGAAATTAAGACACTAAAGAGTAATTTTATCTTAATTTTCCTATTTATTTACTTTACTTCATATGAGTATTCTGCCTGCATGTATATCTGTGCACCGAGTGCACGCCTGGTATCCATGGAGGTCAGAAGAGGACACTGGATCCCCGGAACTGGAGTTACAGACAGCTGAAAACTGCCATGTGAGTGCTGGGAATTGAATGTGGCTCTTTCTGGAAGGGCAGTCCATATCCTTAACTACTGGGCAATCTTTCCAGTTCCAGGGCATTGAATGGTTCTTGTGTGAATGTTGCTGGATAAAAGCGAGGTGGACACTGGGGAGAAGGCTCGGTCAGTGAAGAGCTTGCTGTGAGAGGCTGGGGTCTGAGTGCAAGCCCTAGAACTCAGGTAAAAAGTGCATACGGTGCCATGCGCTGGAGGGGGCAAACAATGGTCCCTCTGGCTCAGAGGCCAGCTAGCCTAGCCTACTTGGTGAGTTCTAGGCCAGTGAGAGAGCCTGTGTCAAAAAAAAATACAAAAAAATAAAAACATGGCGGGCAATTCTCTGGCCACTACATGTACACACGCACCTGTGCATACACACATACCTGCACACCAGAGAGATAGAGAGAGACGTTTCCAGAATGGCAAGCTAAATAAGCTTCTTTTCTTTATACAGTACTAATTCTTAGATGTTTCGTGTAACAATAAAAATCAGATTAAAATGAGCTTAAAATGGTGAGTGGGCAGGGGAGATTTGACAAAACAAGCTCCATTATAACCAGTTAACAGAGGAAAAGAAGAAGGAAACGGAAAACCATGGTGGCCACACTGTCAAGGGCAATCCCTTCAGCAGACAATGTCACAGTCTTGCCTCAAGCACAAGGAAGGGGTTGAAGTTCGCCTGCCTTGTCTCTCAGATCCATTCCCAATCTGCCAGAATCCCATTGGCCGTTTTCAACTTTGGTCTAACCAGTTCTCTCCCAGACCCATGTTTTAGAAATCAATATAAAGAAAGACAAAGATCAGAGATACTTCTCAAGCTCCCAATTTTGGCTAAACAATTAACCTTCTGTGGCACTTCCAGAATGTTCTTTAACCCCCTAGTCACAATCATCCTTTCCTAGTTGCTAAAATGGAGCAAAATTATCATCTATTGGGCACCCCCAAAACGGTTTTAAGATCGAAAAAAGAAATTTTGAAGCATCTTGTTACTTTTTCCTTCAAAAAAAACAAAAAACAAAAAAACAGAAGGATACAATATTTCCATAATTCCTGCCCCAGCCCAGACTTAGGAAAGACGGGAACTCCAAGGATGAAGTCACTTTCAGGAGCTTATACCCTTTCCTTAAAAGGAGCCTCAAACCTTAGGTCCTGGACAACCTCCCACAATGGAGCCACTGTTTTAATACATTTTTCTAATGCCAAGGTTTTCTAAAAAGAGGGTAAAAATACCTTCTTAGGGCAATCTGCGTGCGAATGGAACAGCTCATTAAAGACTCCCTCAACGAGAATGTATAAACACAGGTCTTGGCCACAAAGAAACAGTTTCCTGGGGCAAACTTGATGGTCTGATTTCCCAGAAAGACACTGGAAGTGGAACAAAAGAAAATGCCTTATGGTGCTTTGTCTGCAGCCACAGACACACGCATGAGGTCCCGCTCGGCCCAAATGTAACCCCGTGCCCCCAAGACGTACAAAAATAAGAGCCAAAGTCCCACCGCAAGGCCACTGCACATGTAGTGACTGTGCCAGCTACACATGGAGGCCCACACGATGAGCCAAGAAGCAGGCCATTCTTCAGTGTGGAAATGGGAGCAGGTGCCCTGTCATTGTATTTTCCACACAAGAAGATTTCCAAGGTTTTCGCCGCTTCCCTCCCATCTGCTGAGTTTGAATCTCTCCTAAGGAAGGGTAATAATATAATATTTAGAGTACTTGGTGTGTCTACTTGAACATCTATAATAATACATCCGCTAAATATTAATCTGGGAAAATCAAACCCAGACTCCGACATTGTAGTTAAAGATCTTACGAGAGATGACGTGGAACACATCACTCGCGAGGGGAAAGTCTGTTCCTGGATTGCTGACGTGCACCCACCGCAGTTCTGTGTCTCCGGTCAGCTCTATCAGCGTCAGCACCCCTCTCCCGTTCCACCAACCATCTCATTGCCCAAGTCAGTCACCTCTGTGCACACTGTTGATTAGATAGTCAGCATCTGTTCTCCCTCCCTCTCTCAGCTAATCATGACCCTTGCAAACATTTCCTGGAAATTCTTTTTTTTTAAGATTTATTTATTTATTATGTATACAACATTCTGCCTCCATGTATGCCCACACGCCAGAAGAAGGCACCAGATCACATTACAGATGGCTGTGAGCCACCATGTGGTTGCTGGGAATTGAACTCACAACCTCTGGAAGAGCAGCCGGTGCTCTTAACCATTGAGCCATCTCTCCCCCTTGGCAGCCTATGCCACTCAGTTCCGACTTTGCCTTTCTCTAAGTGGTTCTCCACATCCCCATTGAAAGCAGGGAGAAATAAGCCCCCGAGCACTTTACAACAAGAGCCTCTCTATAGGGTAAGTTCTTGTTACTATCCTGGTTCACTCAAAATAAGGACTTTTAAGGGTGGGGGACATAGTTCAGGGAGTAGAATGGTTGCGGGATGCACAAAGCCCTCGGTCACGGCCCAGCACACTGTGTGCAGCACACAGGGTGTGGTGTACCCTGTGATCATAGCACTGAGAAGGTGAAGACAGGAAGATCGGGAGTTCAAGGTCATCCTCAGCTAGATAGCAAGTCTGAGGTTAGTCCGAGCTACGTGAGACCTTATGTCCAAAGTAAATAAATTATCTATTTATTAATATATATTAAATTTATTAATTTATCTAATTAATAAATAAGCAACATTCCAGTAGATACATATAATTTATTTTATTACTTCTAAGTTGAAATATTTTGCAGCTTTTTAAATGTTTTTTTACTAGATTTATTCATTCTGTTTTGTGTGTGAGTGTGTTGCCACTATGAGTGTACACGTACCACATGGGATCCCCTGGAGCTGGAGTTACAAATGGTTATGTACCATCATGTGGGTGCTGGGAATCGAACCCTGGTCCTCTGAAAGAGTACAAGCACTCTTAACTGCTGAGCCACCTCTCCAGCACCTTTTACGCTAACACTCGCATGCATATCTTCAAAGAATAAGAAAGTATTTCTGAGCCCAGATGTGAAATGTTTGTGTCACTTATTTTGTAAGAGAGTTTTTTCCTCTCTTTCCATAATTGTCCACAAACACAAGCTACCATTAGCTCAGCTGGCTTTAGTTATTCCTTATTGTATGACGTAGCGAAAAGGCACAGGGCTACAGTTTGGAGTTTACTTCTACTTCTTGGTTGAGTTGTGTTACTCTGCCAAGTTTCAGTTTTCTTTCTCAAAACTGGAAATAATAATATTCCCCCTGCTTACTCCACAGAATTAGTGTCAAAATTCAATGAAAATATGTGTAATTTTACATATACATATCATATGCGCATATGCATTTATAGCTAGTTGATGAGCCCTTAGATTTACTGGTAATAGATAAATATTGCAAATTAAGCAATATTCTATGAAGCAGAAAAAGGCATTTTTTATACAGTTATTGTTTCTGCAACCAATTACGCTCACTGAATACCAGAGGCAGCCTTCACTATTTATAGAAGTCACAAGTGAGAGTATGTGGAACCTCTGGGGCTGCCAGAACTTTCTCCCCATCTGTAATCACTCTCTGCTCTCCTTGGCAAGGCCTCCTGAAGTCTGCAACTCATTCCCATCCCCTAATTTCAAAGAAAAGCGAACATAGCCCCACCCACAGCTCAGCTGCCAACAGTACCTCACCTTCATGTTGGCTTCTGAGGCCTGGTTATCCTGTAAATGCCACAGGAAGTAGGGTGGGGAGGGTGTAGGGGAAGCCACTACCCAAGGTGTATAGTCTAGTGATGTCATTGTCTCTGCCACATTTGCCTGTGGGTAGGAGTGTGAAGTATGTGTGAAATAAAAAGATGTCACCAAATGAATTCAAGGAGACCAACTGTCAGCTCTTAAGACATGGGTGACAGATGCGAATCTACTCAAATTCCAGATCCCCACCTGAAGCTTAACTCAGGCAATCTCCTAGTTCAGGAACCATACGAACAATTCCCGACACAGAAGGGGGTTTTAGACATATCTAATGGGCCAAACAAGCCCTAGTTTTAGATCCTGCTATCTTAGCCAAAAGTAAATGAAGAGGAAGAAAAGGGAGGGGAGGGATGGAGACAGAGTCAGGGGAAGAAGCTGTTGATCATCAGCAACAGCAGCAAGAAGGAAAATGTCATAAAGAAGCAGTGCACACCGCAGTCCTAGCATGTGAGAGGCAGAGGCACAGACTCACTGTGAGCTGGAAGGCCAGCCTAGCCTACAGAGGGAGCGCCAAGCCAACCACAGCTGTACAGAAAAACCTTGCCTAAGAATTAAAGAAGGACGTCGGATCTCCGCATTCTATGCATTTAGGAAAGTGGACACATTTCTAACAGCTAGTGTGTGATTCTGAATACAGCCTTGGGCAACACACGAGTTATGTGGTCTTTCCGATGCAGTGCTTGGCCATTGCCTTTGAACATCTGCTGGAGATCATTGAACTGGACACTGTACTGAAGTAGCTTTCAAAGAGTTCACAGTGCAGCGGCATTACACTTTGTGATCATTTGGAATTTTTGAGTATTTCAAAAGTCTGGTTTAAAACATAGTTGTTCTTACCAATAACCAATTAAATGCATTAATTCTGGAGTTTAAAGACTACCTGGAGCTTCTTAAGAATGTATAATATTAGTGGCTATAAAGATGGCTCAGCAGTTAAGAGCCTTCCAGAAAACCCAGGTTCAATTCCCAGCACCCACATAGCAGCTCACAATTGTGTGTGACTCCAGTTCCAAGAGATTCGACAACCCTCACCAGACATACATGTAGGCAAAACACCAATACACATAAAATAAAAGTAAATAAATCTTTAAAATAAGAATGTTTAATATTAAAGAAACAATAGGAGAAAAATAACTCAAAGTAACACAGATTAAAATAAAATTCAGAAGAACAAATGTGTCCGTGGATATGGCCTGACTCATGATAGGGGACATTTTGACTTTACCAGGAAGGATGAGGGGATCCTTCTGAGGCCCAGGCTTCAGGAGAGAGCCCACTACTAGTATTTTGCTAACTGGACTGTCCTCTAAATAATTTTCTCAGCCCTTACCAAATAAGCTTCTTTTGCCGAGGATGGGGTTAATACATGTGGTTTGAATGAAAATGTCCTTCACAGGCTCAGATGTCTGAGTAATTGGTGTCCAGCTGACAGTTGCATTTGGGAGGACTGGGAAGTGTGACTTTGCTGGAGGAACTTTGTCACTGGGGGCGGGCTTTGAAAGTCACATGCCATTCCCAGTACATTCCCTCTGCTTCAAGCTCAGTCAGGGCTTCCAATGTGAGCCCTCAGCTGTTCCTACTAGTACCCCTATCCACTGACACGCTCCAGGCCATGATGGTGGTGGACTCTCAACCCAGTGAAACCGGAAGCCCAAACAAGCTCTTCCCTCTCTAAGTTTCCTCACAGCAACAGAAAGGGGAGTAGAACATTCCAGGAACTCAGACAGGTCAAAGGGCAGAGAATAAGTGACTGTAGAGTGCTCAGCCATAAGTGTGACCATGTCATACCCCCTTCCCGAGGGCTCAGGAAGAATTTCAGGAATGGAGCAGAGATTTGTAGAGCCCAGGGTTAGGAAGGACCACTACAACCTGAGAGGGCCATTGCTGCCACGAACTCACAGCAGCTGTGGGTTGCCTGCACGAGGGAGCAGGGGTCCCCACTCCTAACCGGGGAGCTGCTGGCAGCTGATAACTGCTGACAGGGAGAGCCAGTGTTTTCAGGGGTACAGCCCAAGATATGTCCCTAAGTTCCAGTGCATGGCCCCACACCCCTGCACATTCAGATAGCACTAATTGTACTCAGTGCGTTAAAAAATAATAATAAGTTGAAGGGGCCTATTGAGGAGATGGAACAGGACGTGGAGATGGGCATTGTTTAAGTACATTTGCAATGTGCATGAATTAGCAAATAATTTTTAAGGTAGGATTGCGGAAACACATTCAACACTAAAAAAGCAAAATAAGGAATGAGGAATCCGATAAAGAAATGAATATTTGCCATACCCAAGAAAGCAAGGAAAAGCTTGATTCAATTCTGTACATAGCGCCAAGCTGTTCAGGTTGTGAGCACGGAAGGACATAATCAGACCAGCACACAGGGAAGACTGTCCAATGACAGTAATACAGAAAAAGCTGCCACATAGTCAGCAAGAAATGGGAGTGCGAGTCAGTAGGGCCCCCGTAACTCCTTCTGGAGGGGAGGCCACAAAGCGGGCTCCACTGGGATGTGGAGGGTACAGCAGGAAGAATTAGAAAGGTTTGCAAAACTGTGTTTTTTAAGTGGTAGGAAACACAGGATGTGAACATTTCCAGGGCCGTCTGAGTTTGAGCTATTAGTGTTTCCTGGAAACTCAGTGTAGCATGCAGCTTCTGACTCTGTGCCTCCAAACGGTCACAATATTAATGGCTGTAGCAGGGCTAAGGGAATATCAAGGTGTCTGTGAAAACTGACGTCTTCAGGGAGCTAGGGTTGCAGAAACTTGATGGTCACCAAAGCTGTTCCAAGCCAGGGGCTTTCAGATTCTTGTCTGTAGAAACTGAAGAATAAAATTAATAGACCATAGAGAGTCAATTTTAGGGAAAGCTTTAGGCCCAACAGAACCTCATAGATGTTACCAATGACTACACTAGGAGGTAGGAATTCTGGGAAGAAAAAGTATATTTGCTCATTAAAGAGCTAGTTATTCTCCCATCTCTTTAACAGTGCCTAGCTTCCTGAGGGGTGGAACTTTGGTCAGGTGCCCAACTCTTAAGGAGGAAACAATAGCAAGTCTCCACCCAGAGATAGGTTCCTTTGGGGGCTAGGAGATAACAGATTTTTCTTCTTGGGTCCTCAATGATACTATAATAAATGTTAAGACTAAATTAAAAATCTTTAGTCTGTTCAGAAATTTCTGAATCCCCAAGAGAAATTTCAACCCTTAAATAGGTAGGAATTCCAAACAAATTCCTCTCACATTCCCAAATTATCAGTCCCTTAATTTATGTTTTGCTTCTTTGTTTGTTTTGTTTCCTTTTCTATTTATTTTTTATACTTTTAATTAAAATATAATTACATCATTTTCCTCTCCCCTTTCCTCAGTTCAGCCTTTCCTATGTACTGCTTCACTCTCAAATGTTAGCCTCTTTTTCCTTTTATATTGTTTTACATATTCATAAAAAGCATATATATACATACATACATACATATATGCCTATGTTTGTGCACCAATATGTAAATACAACCAGACCCATTGGATCCACTTCTGTTGCTAGCACATATATGGCTTCAGAGCTGACCATCCCTGGGAGAAGCTAATTCTCCCTCTCTCAGCAGTCAGAGATGAGTTTCTTGTCTCCGCCTCTCTCATAACAGCAGAGTCAGAGGCAAACTGGTGCCACATCCTTGCTTGAGTAAACATGGAACTCGTGTTCTGGAATATTCAGGAAGTCATTTTGCAACCAGGTGACAGATTGGAGCTACAACGTTTGGTGGCTGATGACCAGCCCAGATGTGTTCTTCTTAGCCCAACGTCCTCAGAAGATTTCAGGCCATGAATGAACCCGCTGGAGCTGGAGCTGACCTCAGTCCTGCAGAGCAGGTGTCTGGGGAACACGGACCTGCCACGCTTGATGGATGGCTGGGTTACCTCCAGCTGTTTGAGCAAAACCTCTCCAACCGCTGGCAAAGACAGGGGACAAGGGACAACACATATGTTTATTTAGGAGTAGAAGGTAAGAAAAGCAAAACAGCTTCTTCTCAGGAGGTCTCTACCACTTTCTGAATTTCTCTTCCAATTCTCTTAACTGCCTAATGAGTGCTGAGACCAAAGACTCCAGTGGGCTTTACTCTCCAGCCTGCCCTTCTCTCTCACAAACCCTCAAACTCCTTCCTTGAGAGAATGTTACTGTTTCAAACTCACTTCTCTGTGGCTTAGAAAGCCAACATAGTGACAACAGGTTTTCAACTTTCCACACTGCTGCAGGAGCAGAAACTGTGAGCCCTGTCAGAAATGATGGGGAATCGGGGCTGTGGAGATGCTTCCTTCAGAAAACTGCTTGTCTGACAGACAGGGCGACCCGAGTTTCATCCCCTAGAGTCTGTGTAAAAAGCTGAGCACGACAATATGTGTTTGTTACTCTGACCCTGAAAAGGTGGTGACTGGCAGGTCCCTGGTGGTCACTGACTGAGCAGGAGGTTATTTAGTGGACCAAAGACAACTAACTCATCTATGGATACACTACTGAAGAAAGTGACACCCTCTATAAACAACCGTTAACTTGCCTGGGCCACACATGAACAACAGACCTTGCTGAGAAGGGTCCAGAAGAAGTGGGGATGCAGTAAGAGAGAGAAATGGGGCTAAAAATGAATACAATTTGTTATATAAAGGTATGAAACTGTCACAGAATAAAAATAAAATGCTTGAAGAAAAACAACCAGTGTTGTCCTCTGGCATCCAAACGTGTACACACAAGTACACATGTACTCAACACACACGGGTACCTAAAAACACAGAGAAATACACACACACACACACACACACACACACATACATGTGCACATACACTCTCCTATATGACTAGTACCAAAATCCTTAGGAAAGGAACTCTGGAGGTCACACAGATTAGAAAACCCCTAATTATGCAGATTATTTCTCCTGAGATTGGATTGTGGATGGGTCCGTCTTAATGGCTACTCTGCTGTGTGCCGACAGGGGGCAGGCAGCATGAGGATGGCACTGGAGTGTGACATAGCAAGCCCTGGAGCCTGAGGCTGGGTTTACACCCAGCGCTCTTTCCTGTATTGAAGATCTTCCATGAACACCCCAGAAATATTCCAACGTTGCACATGGAAACAGAGACTGTGTTCTTAATTTTTTTATCTCACTTCTCTTTTGAGATGCAGGTAGTAAATTCCTGACAGGGCATACATGTCAGTTTAATTGTTAGAGGAGGAAACTCTGGAGAAGCTGACTGTAGACAAAACTGTATAAGCAATACGCTTTCTACACACCATGTCACTAGTGCTCTCTGCTTATGTGCCAAACAGAGATTTATGCACCCCAAAAATATTCAACTCGCTTGACACTCGCACAAGGAAAAGCAGCAGGCCTCGCAGAGAGTGAGCCCGGCTGTGGCTGTTTATGAGAGGGGTAGAATAGCTAGGGCATGTCGGGGGAAGTAAGCACACGCCTATTATATTCCATGTGTCAGTGTTCTATCTCAGCTCTTACAGAGCCCACGAGAGGCCTTTCTCGCTACTTCCTCTCAGTTACAGCCAGATGATAGAACTACAGTTTTTCTGGTTCACAGAGAACGATCGCCTTTGTACAGGAAGGATTCTGGGCTCCTGGTAGATACAGAGCAAGTGGCAGTAACAAGAGCCAATGTGTCTCAGCAGGTTTTACGCTGGAGAAACCTCTGAATAACTTTAGCACTTCACCTGGACCCTCTGTGACACACTGTCCCCCATCAGTACTCGGATGAGTTATCAAGTGACGCACTCAGGAAAGATAATTGAGATAAAGTTACACTCGCTGGGACAGAAGGGTGCAGCCCACAGCAGGAAGGGTTTGAGTGTGTGGTGGGGGCGGTGGGATCTGGAAATTTCGTCAAGTGCAGTAATTCATTGTTATGAAACTATCTCTCACATCCCAGGAGACTAAAACTTTTTCTGGACCTCACAGCCAGGTTAATAACACACAGTGAGGTCACTTAAGACTGCTGTCCTACTGTGCACTCAGCCCGTTTGTTTAATCTGCCTTTAACAGGGGGTGTCTTTAACCTAGCTAATGCTGCGACCCTTTACTACAATACCTCATGTTGTGGAGACCTCGTCCATAAAATTATTTTTGTGTCCACTTCATAACTGTAATTTTGCTATTGTTATGAACCGTGATGTAAATATTTCTGAAGACAGAGGTTTGTAAAGGGGGTCGTCACCCACAGGTTGAGAACCACTGCTTTAAGAGAACAATGTTACAACCATGTAACATATAAAAACCATCAGCCTTTATAACCTAAGCTAGGACATAGCTGAGGTCTTAAGTTACATACTCTTCCATGTCCCTGACCCAAGAGTGATGTGTGTATGTTTTTACCTGCTATGACAATCATTTACTGAGAACAATCTAATAAAAATAATATTCACTGTAAGCGATGGGTGCAACATATGGATATTGCTTGATAAACAATGGTGTTCATTGTACTGTTTGTTATCTAGATTGGTTGGAATCAATGAATCAATTCTTTGTAAAGCTATGTTAAAGATTCTGTAAAGTGTCCCTCATTCCTTCCCCATGTGATGCTTTCTGTGCTGCTCATTAAAAGAAAAAGCAGAGCCCTTTGTCAAGACAGGCACAGTGACAGATTCACAAGATAGCATTCAGGCAGGCACAGGCTCAAACTCATACAATAGACAGGAGTTGATGGGAGACACAGGGAGAATAGAGAATTCAAATCTAGGCTCACTGGGCTCGCACAACACTAAAGAGAAACACTTTGATTTCTGCACTTCATGCAACATCAACACGTGACTGATGTCACTGACATGACTCCCAGCACATTCAGACTGACCACAGGTGACTTCTAGTTGTTAGCCACTCTGGTTTCTGTGTGAAAACCACTTCACTGTAGTTTTTTAACCTTTTTTATACACATGACATTTTACAGAAAAAATAAGAGTTAACATAAAAGTATAACTCATTAATTCATATCTGTTCCCTATTGAGACTACATTAGAAATATGCAAAAAGGGTTGTTGTTTTCAGCTGTGGACCCACAGAACAAGGAGATTAGAGGAGAGAAAGAGAAATCAGAGTTGACAACAAAATCTTAAAGTAAATCATGTGGTCTAACAACTGACTGATAAGACACGAAAACTAACTACCCATCCCTAGGAAGGACAAGGCTCAAGGTTGGGGCTACCAGACATCCCTGAACTGGGATGCTGAAGGATTCAAAATGACAGGATTGGCACCCAGTCCTTACAAGAAGCAGTCAGGCCTCCCAAAGCCTCCATCACCCCTGCAAAGGATGACAGACAGGGAACCAAGGGGAGTCACTGTGCTGGGCCCAGAGCCCCAGTGCTGGGTGAAATTTCAGATGCTGAGGAAGGAGACAACTTAGACACTTCCTGACTTGACCCCCGGGGTGTTGGCAGTGAGCCACACAGCCATCGACAGGAAAGGACCAATTTCTGTCCAAGAAAACTGGTTGAGTGCAAAGAGAAAGCTCAGATGCTCAGAGGTGCAAATCCCATCAATCAACAGATCTCTCTCTCTTTCTCAACCTCTCTCTCTGTCTCTCTGTCTCTCTGTCTCTCTCTCTCTCTCAATCTCTCTCTCACACACACATACACACACTGAAACACAAAGATGTATCACACACACATATGTACACATACATATATATACATATGTACACATACATACACAAAGACAAATACATGCATGCACTCACATCCAAATACACATTTGCACATACATGTCCATATATGCAAAAATATGTATGCACAAACTTATACATACACACATGCATACACATGTGCACAAAAATATACACACATGACCATTTACAGATACACACATGCCCTCATATGTATTCACAAACACATACACACACACACACTTCGCTTAATCTATAATTTAACATTTTACTCTTCACCATGAACAGAAAAAAATGATCAGATATTTGAAGAAAACCCTTTAGCATGGAGACAGTCACAAAAGTAAAAATAAATAGATAAAAATGGAGTTCAGAAGACAGAGTCACTGTAGAGAACAAAATAAAACTTCAGGTACTGAACTGGTTGGATTTAAATTCAAGATACAGGAACAGAATGCAGGAAAAGGGGGGAAAGTCTTTAAGAAAAAGACTCCTGAATAATTAAAAATAATAAGATTACAGAAAGAAAATGTCAATTTTTATATTTTAAAATGCTGAGAAGAAAGCCATCCACTGAGGCTAAAGGTGGCTCAGGGCTAGACACTCACTCAGCATGCATGAGGCCATGGGTTTGACCCAGCATCACAAGGAAAAGGTGCTGAGTGCTGGGGATCCTTTAAGAGACAAAGAAAAGAGTATAAAAGCCTGCAGAGGAAAGTCAGCAGGTTCAACAGTAGCCTTGGTCCATAGCAAAACTGCCATACTGTAACATGAGGGCTGGCTTGTTGGGGTTTGTGTCCCGCCCAGTACCCCACAGCCGGCAAGCCCCAAAGAAAATCACACAGAGAGTCTACATTAGGTTATACACTGATTGGCCCATTATCTCAGGCTTCTTACTAGCTATTATAACTTATATTAACCCATCTATGTTAGCCACATGGCTCGGTACCTTTTCTCAGCTGGGTAGCTTACATTGTTTCCTCCTTGGTGGTCTGCGCAGGAATGCCAGGGGAGCTTCCTGCTTCCCAGAGGTTCTCATCGCCCTGCCTCTACTTCCTGTCTGGTTGACCCGCCTATACTTCCTACCTGGCCAATCAGTATTTATTTAAAACATGATTGACAGAAACAGAGAAGTCTCCCGCACCACCACACTGTCTTCAAACACTATTAGCCATCTATAGAGCATTAGT
Organism: Dicrostonyx torquatus; assembly: GCA_028555095.1. Lineage (NCBI taxonomy): Eukaryota > Metazoa > Chordata > Mammalia > Rodentia > Cricetidae > Dicrostonyx > Dicrostonyx torquatus. The sequence continues at coordinate 4,047,652 of JAQHUG010000076.1, read as the reverse complement.
GAGCAGAAACACAGGACATCTATGGAAGACAACGGACAGCAGCCAGGCTGCCCTGACACAGAGGAAGGAATGTTCCAGAAAGGATGGTCCCAGAAGCTGGGGGGATGGAACTCTGTTGTGTTTGAGCATATAGAGAGGAAATTCACACTTCTGGCTTTCAGTCTGACAATAAATTGGTCACAATTTAAAAAAAAAACTACAGAAATGGAAAAATTCTTTTTACTGATGATAAGGAAAAATATTATTTAACTTCCAGCCAAGACAGATGAGCAGAGACTAGACTTACCCTACCACCTGAACACACCAAACTAAAAGGACAGAACAATATAGAGCAAAGGTATCTAGACACTGAACATCTCTTATTCACCAATGCCCTGCTTGGCAATCTTCTCAAGTGAACCGTATTATGGATGTTTTTTAAGTCTTGGGCCATGGAAGATAACTCAGTTAATAACAAGCTTGCCTTGAGAACACAAGGGTCTGAGTTTGACCCCCAGAATCCACATAAAAAAAAGCCCAGTGTGGTGGTACATACTTACAATGCCAGCACTGAAGATGCAGGAGGCAGGACTCACTCATCCACTAGTCTAGACGACTTGGTGAGCTCCAAGCCAGTAAGAGACTGTGTCAACAAGCAAGGTGACTGCTGGCTGGTTCCTAAGAAATAATGCCAAGTTTGACCTTTGCCCTCCACATGCATGTGCACACTCACATGTGTGTGCACGTGTGCACATGCACACGAGCTCATAAACACACACACACTGAACTTGATGGCAAATTCTCATTAAGTGCTCATAATCCACACATCATTATGAAACTGCAAATTAGAACCACTGTTAGCTACTACCTCACACCTAGTAGAATAGCTGAAATCCGGAACTTGGGGGCCCTAGCCACTGGCAGGGATGTGTGCTGGTAACTGTCACTCATCACTGACAGAAATGCAGACTAGTGAGGCCACTTAGAAGGATGGCTTAGCAGTTCAATCTCACCAGAGGATTCAGCAATCTCACTTCTTGATATTTACACCAAATGAAATTGAAAACATATGTTCATATGAAAACCTGTCTGCAGACATTTATAGACGCTTTGTTCATACAGGCCAAAATCTGGAAGCAACAAAATGTGCTTCAGAATGAATGAATGAGAACTCTGTAGTACACTCAGACAATGGATGTTGTTCAGTGCTGAGGAAAAAGAGCTATGAGACATAGAAACATTCTCAGAATGGCCGGAGCAATCACAGGCAATCACACGTGCTACACAAACCTGACCTGAACTTGCTCCTCCAATTCCACATAAAAAGCTGGATATGGTGATGCATGATGCGTGTCTGCAATCCGGCGCTACTCCAGCAAGAGGGAGGCGAAGGGAGGCGACTCCACAGAGTTCACAGGCCAGCAAAACTGGAGTGAGCTGCTCACTGCAGGAACAACAACGGAGGCTGTCCCAAGGTGGAGGGCGAGAGCTGACGTTTGAAAACTGTCCATCTACACAAGCACACGGCGGCATGCACCTGCACAACACACACACACACACATGCATGCACGCACTCATGCACACACGCACATGCACACACATACACACACACACACAGAGAGAGAGAACACAAAAACACAGAGAGAGACAAGGGAAAAAATGAATTATTTTTAATTTTTAAGACATGAAAGAAGCATAAATGCCTAACAGTGTGAAACAAGAACAAATCTGACCAAAGACAAGAAAGAAATCTATACTAGAAACTGAAAGACAGCTGGGCAGTGGTAGCGCACACCTTTAATCCCAGCACTCAG
>JAQHUG010000076.1:4009977-4023736 GCA_028555095.1 Dicrostonyx torquatus | reverse complement strand
CCTACCTCAGTCACCTCAGGGGGTTCAGACAGTACAGAGTCCAAACCTACCTCTATCACCTCAGGGGGTTCAGACAGTACAGAGTCCAAACCTACATCTATCACCTCAGGGGGTTCAGACAGTACAGAGTCCAAACCTACCTCAGTCACCTCAGGGGGTTCAGACAGTACAGCCCCCATTCTCACAAACACCCCCTGACACTCGGCAAATCCTGTCCTACCTACATCAGCTCCTTCATACTAATAGCAAAGCTTTGTTTCATTTTGTCAAGGCTCACCTCCAACCCACCCCTGAGGACTTAGAGTCTTTAAAGCTATCACTGCCTCTTGTAAGACCTGTCAAAAGTCAGACCCCAAGACCAAATATCGTAGCTTCCCTTTTCCCACCCACAAGGCCAAGGGCTCCCTTCTAGGAACTGACTGACAGCTTGATTTTGCTCATATGCCCACAGTCAGACGAGTTAAAAAAATCTCTTGGTTTAGCCAGGCGGTGTTGGTGCATGCCTTTAATCCCAGCACTCAGGAGGCAGAGGCAGGCAGATCTCTGTGAATTCAAGGCCAGCCTGGTCTACAAGAGTTAGTTCCAGGACAGGCTTTTAAAAACTACAACAAAACCGTGTCTCAAAAAACCAAAGAAAAAAAATTCTCCTAGGTTTGGTGGATACCATGTCTGGGTGGATTGAAGTGTTTCCCACTACTAACAAGAGGGTCCAGACAGTTTCTAATGTTCTTCTCCGAGAAATTATATCCCAATTTGGAATCCCAAGCTCTCTTCAGTCAGATAATGGCCCAGAGTTCACCTCCCAGATTGCTCAAACTTTATCTAAGGCTCTTAACATCCCCTGGCATTTTCATATCCCATACCACCCTCAGTCTTCAGGGAAGGTAGAATGAAATAACCATTCCTTAAAAAATGTTCTTGTTAATGTCACAGAAGCTTCACCTTGACTGGGTAAAACTTTTGCCTCTGGCCCTTCTTAGGCTTAGGGCTCTCCCCAGAAGCCCCCTTTTCATCCTGCCCTTTGAACTCATGTATGGGAGGCCAGTTTTAACCCCTGACCTCTCTCTCCCCTTCCTGATCATCGGTTTACTCCACTATTATTCCATCTTCGCTCCCTATTATGGGATTTTACCAACTACTCATTACCCCAACCATGTGCCAATTCATGCCCACCACCAATTAAAATAGGGGATCGGGTACTATTTTTTCCCAGACCAATGCCCCTCACCCCTTAACCCTAAATGGCAGGGCCCCTTTAAAGTAATTCTTGTAACTCCCACAGCTGCCAAGGTCAAGGGACTCTCTCATTGGATCCACCTGTCCCACCTTAAACCCTTTACTCTCCCAGCTCAAGATACCCCCTTGTATACAGTAACTCAAACAGGGCCCTGCTCCCGGAAGTACCAGAGAACACCAAGATCAGCCACTTTTTCTCCAGTTCCAGAAATATAAAAATCTCATCATCCTCCTGTGCCAAAAACTCCAAATACTCTCCCTCTTCCTCTTTCTCCTATCTGCTTTACCAGGTTTTCTATGTCTCCAATTTCCAGACTAACCACTCAGCTGGTATTACAGGGACCACAATTAAATATAGAACCAGAGGTACAAGGATTGCCAAGAGCCCAGGTGGTAAGAAACAATAACAAGCTTGGGAACATTCACAGCCCCAGACTCCAAAACTCACAAGACTTTAACGTAATAGGTTTATCACTGACTGCAGCAGTGTCTCCTGGATGTTAAGGTAATACCATGATGCTAAAGAGAACCTTAAGATTTGCTTCAGGTAAAACACTGAGGGATCTAATAATTCCCCTTTCTAATAATTCCCCCTTTCTTTTCCTCCCTCCTTCCCACCATCTTCTTTTCTAACACTATATTATCATAATCATAAGCTTTAAATATGTCTATAATTTATTTATTTTCAAACATGTTTTCATAAGTTCCAGGGAGCCAATTGGACCAATCTAAATGGACCAGACTCATCCAAAATAAGTATCATTTAATTCTTCCCCTATCATTCCTGGTCTTGGGAACACCTGGGAAATTCCGTCCTTCACACCCCCCCCAAAAAAAAAAACCCTCTATCTTCCATTTTGGGACTCTCCTCCCTTAATTACCAGAATCTAAAATTTTTTTCTGACATAATTCTCTGCCTTTCCAGCATCTTCAGAGGTCCAAGTTGCTACAGAGCCCAGAAAAAAACACAAAAATAATCAGCCTCCCCAGGACACAGTCAAGCATCTCAAATCTCCAACGCCCACAAAATCAGCAGGAAGCAGTTATGAGAGACCTTACGACACCCCATTCTGTCCCATTAAAGACCCCAAACTCCCAAATTTTTAAATAAACAAAAGGGTAGAATGTAATGATTCAGTCACACAACATGGCTGACATTTCCAGGTTCCAGGGCCATGCATGTGTGGACAAGCCCTCAAGCAGAAGTGCTTAATGGCCCCGAGAATCTTAAAGAATCCCACAAGGCCCACGTGCAGCATGGTTGCATCATCTACATATGACGCAGCTGTGTAAGCCCTTGCACACATGGGTGAGCCCTGTCATCTGTGTATGACATAGTCATGTCAGTCCCCTGTGCACATATACAAGGCAGCTTTTAAAAGCTGGACGTGCCATCTCCCTCTCTCTCTCTCTCTCTCTCTCTCTCTCTCTCTCTCTCTCTCTGCACACTGGCTTCCCCAGGCCTGTACATGCCCCCTCTAATAAACTCCTAAGCAGGTCTGTTGCCTGTTCCATGTTTCCTTCTCACTCGCACCAGGTAATTTCACATACATGCAGGAAAATACCACACACATAAAATAAGTAAAATCTCAAAAAAAAAATAAGAACATACTTAAGTTTCTCTCTTCTTATGTTGCTTAAAGAGAAAAGCCTTTATCATCAGAGACAAAGAGGCCACCCTGAGTGTGTGTAAACTGACTAAAACAAGGCTTTCCTACATAGTTCCTAGTCTCTTGAAAACTCTACAAAAGTTGTTGTCCCTCGAAACCTTAATCCTTTCTCTTTTCTTTGAACACACGAACTCTCAAGTCAACCACTCCTTTGATATTCACTTTGAGTTCATGCTTTTGATTTTACCTTTCTATGAACTCCTGTTTATGCGTAAAGACTAATAAATTTTACCTGCTAAGCATTGTGGCACACGCCTCTAATCCCAGCACTCGGAAGACCAAGATGGGAGGATCCCTGAGTTTGAGGCCAGGCTGGTCTACAGAGCAAGTTCCAGGACAGCCAACACTACACAGAGAAACTCGAAAAAACAAAAGAGTAAGTAAGTAAATAAATAAATTTGTGTTCTTTTCCTGCGACTAACTTTTTCAGTTAACTTCTCGGGATCTCAGTCTCTGATCCTAAGATGCCAGGGGGCCGCTTACTCGCCTCAGCACCTTTACCTACACATTCCAGATGTCCTTGTCAAGAATGAAACCATATTTTACTTTGCTGATCCTGGGTTCATGGATGAGGCCCATGTAACAGCAGATAGAGAAATGCACACCTTAGCTTAGTGTCGTTACACTAGATTTGGTGAAGAATGGTGATGGTGGATGACTGTGACTCTCAAGCAATACAGTGTCAGGAAGCTGGAGCACTTAGGAAGGTCTGCTTGTTTGGATTCTTCTGTTTTTAGATATAAAGCTGGTCCTTTCCTCTAGGAATAAGAAGGTGCCATAGTTACATATGCCTGGTCCTTCTCTATTTACCTAAATGCACTTGGACTTAAGTACCATAAAGCTAGGGACAATGGCCTTCATTTCTGTGCTCAGATTCTCTACAATGCCTGCCGCCATACAGACACATTCAATCTTAGACGAATGTGCAGCAGGATCAAGGCCGCTGGTTTAGCCCCACATGTTCTATCCTCCAGAAAGGGGCTTGTCTTGGTCTTCTTAGCTTCCCTATCATTTGGCCCATTGTGATGAGTTCAGTTTTGCCAGAAAATGCTGGGTTTTGAGATAAACACAAACAAGAAAGGCGAAGTGAGAAAGAAGAAAAAGGAGAAGAGGTTTGGGAAGGAGCGAGACTTGAGTTGCAGCATAGGATACAGTAATAGCCTCACATTTGGGAAGTCCCACAAAGCAGAAGTAAACCTGAGAGGATGTTCAGGGTGCAGGATAAATGGGGTGCCAGTGTGCTGAGGAGAAAGCCAGGCAGAACAAGGGTGTTCTAGACGTGGCTGAAAGTTTCCAACTCTTGTTGCTTTCAGCATGTTTTGGAGGCCCCGGTAAAGATGGCAATTACTTTTTAATTCCTTTTGGAAGCTAGGCTATATCTCTTTGATGTGGTGCTTTTCTAAGACTGGGCCATATGGAGTGTGGGAACTTATTTGAATGACGCATGAAGCATGCGTTCACACATGAAGTTAACAGAGACCTGTGTTTCATGGTACTCTGTGAGAACTCTCATTAAGCATGTTCAGGGGCTTTGGTTTTGGTTTAAGCTGTTGCCTTTACGTGAGTCTGGGCATGTATGATGAGGCAGTGACAGCCCACAAGTCTTTATACAAGACAATTTGCCTTGGCGAGATGAGGGGTGAGGAGGTGCATGAAGATGGACTTTCCAAAGCACATGGCGGGAGATAACCCAATGGCTCTCATTATTTTAGAGACTTGTGTGAGCTCTAACAAGAAAGCTACTACAGGCCAAAACAGGGAAGAAAAATAAACTGTTTTCCCAGGGGACCTATGTAAGGACACGGCTTCTAAAGCAGATCTCTCTGCGTCCCCAGCTGAGGAAACACGTGCATGGGGAGTGGTTTGTTTCTAAGGGGCAGGGTCAACGGCAGAATGTACGACTCTCCTCGATGCCTCAACTTCGCAGCTATGCAAACACCAGGCTATAGTAACAATGACAGCATGCGTTGTCTGGACACATTCTCAGACAGGGGACTTTAAACAGAAACACACACCTTCATCGTATGCCTAAAATGCCCGTGACTAGAAGGTTGCAGGAGGCAACGGGTATGACTTCTGGTGTGCCCACTGAAGCTGGCACATCTGATAGCAGAGGCCTGATACCATGTTCTCTTGACACTGAGGGAAAGAACATGTGTGTGTACTTGGTGCACAGATGAGTGGGCCTCTTATTTTTCTAGTCTGTAAGAACATACGTGCAAGCGTGGTTTATCGAGGAGAGTATCTGTGAATGTAACGCCATAGCCCAGCTGCTGCACAGACCACAGTACCACACAGCAGCTCTCTCCTGCACAGACACCCGTGGGCACTCTACTGAGGCACTAAAGCTTTCTAAGGCCAGCATCTCTCACCTAAAAAGTGAACTTATCTCAAAAGGGGGTATTGTTGGCCACACATCCTACTCCCCACCCCTTCCCTGACTCCTGCCTTGGAACCAGAAAGCCTGGCTAAAAGCTTGTAATGTGAGACCTCCCCCAGCCTCAGAGAGGTATAAAAATAGAGCTCACTTTTGTCCCTGTCTCTGGTGCTGGGGCCTGAGCTTTCCTTGGCACCCTAGCCATCCTGTTGCTTGAGATAGTAGATTTTCTTTGCTCCAAAGGATTGAACAGTCCCGGCTGACATCACAAAGAAACAGCAACCAGGCACTGCTCTGGAGAAGAATTCCAAGTATCCTGGCCAAATAAACCCTCACAGTCATCAAGCGATGAGGGTGTGCCATGCTGGGTGCTGTCTGAGTGCACACTAATCCACAAGTCCTTACTGGAGCAACTCTGACTGCCATGCGCCCCCAGGGGGAATACTTGCTGTGTCACGATCCCTGACTAAAAAGGTCACTTCTCTGAGGTTTGGGTCTGTCTCTACTGTAGGTCTCTGCCTGCTTTGAAGACCATCCTGTAACACCATATTAAGCCCAGAAGGTTCAGGAGGGGCCGAGGTTCTGTCTCCTATTGTATTTAGTGGGCAAATCCTATTTCATTTTAAAATGGATTCAAGGCAGCTGACTTGTTAGTAGTTTGAAACCTGAAGACATTCTGTCAGGGATGGGTGTGTGTTGGGTGGGGGCGGGAGGTGTTGACTACAACTTTCGCTGAAGCTGCACCAATGTGAATGTGCTCCTCCCAGCCGCTGGTTCCACCCTCCCCACCACCTGAGCACTGAGCGCTCAGTCCAGGAATGAGGACCAAGACTGTAGCTCACTTTTCATGGAGAGTGTGACAAAGGAGAGGTGAGCAGGCTGGGGCAGGACCAGCTGTGCCCTGTCCTTGGCATCTCGTAGTAACTGTGCTGTTGGGAGCAGAAACAGCTGTGCCCTGTCTTCAGAGTCTCATGGAATCTGTGCTTCTGTTTTCTCTCACACAAATTCTTCTCAAATTATATCATTTATTGCTGCCATTTTGCATTTTTATAGCATATATACCCAGAAGATTTTTTTAAAAACCTCTCTTCTTAAAAGACGGTCTAACTAGCGTAGGGCTGGAGAGGTCACTCCATGATTAAGAGCACTGGCTGCTCTTACAGAGGACCTAGGTTCAGTTCCCAGCAGTCACATCAAGGCTCACAACCATCTGTAACTTCAGTTCCAGGAGATCCAACCCCTCTTTCCCAGCCTCCTTCTACACCAGGCATGCATATGGCACATATCCATACATAGAGGCTAACACTCAATAAATAAAAAATAATCTTTTAGAGATGATATCACATAGGGAGCAGGGCTATCGTATTTTGTTAGCAGCAGTAGTTTATACCCACAATGCTTTTGGACTTCACTGGTAGCTGAGTAAGAACACTGTAGAGAAGAGATTCCCTAAGAAGAGTTTAATTAGAATCCCTAAATCGAGCCTGGTGGTGGTGGTGGTGGCGCATGCCTTTAATCCCAGCACTAGGGAGGCAGAGGCAGGCAGATATCTGTGAGTTCAAGGCCAGCCTGGTCTGCAGAGCTAGTTCCAGGACAGCCAGGGCTTCACATAAAAATCTTGTCTTGGAGAAAAGAGAGGAGGGGGGAGGAGAGAGAGAAGGAGAGAGAGAAGGAAGAGAGAAAGGAGAGAGAGAGAATCCCTAAATCAAAGGCAGAGAACAGATCAGAACTGGCCCTCAAAAGTCTAGAAACAGGATAAGTGTCAAGACTTCATTTTTTGCTTTTCTATATAAAACTGTAACTCTAAGAATGCATTATTTTTCCATTTCTAGAAAATTCAACACAGAACAAGGAAAATGGATGAAGCCACAGGCTTCACTTTTTGTTTTGTTTTGTCTCTTTTTTTGTCTCTCTTAAGAATTTCTCTACACTCTTCTAAAAAAGATTTATCTTGACTCTCACACCAGCCACAGGCATCTGAAATTTGATCTGCTTCTGGTGGTCCATGAAGTAAAGTATTTCAAACCCCACTTGACAGATGTCACCAGGAGAAAGGTGACGAGCGCCGGCGTTTCTAATTAGCGAGCAGCTCCGCTCTCTTGCCGGGTTTGCAACTGAACAAATGCAAGGATGCGGAGATTCGAGCTCCGGTCAGACATTACACAGGTGTCCTTCATAAATGTCAGCGACCAAATTGACTGTCCCTTGGAGGTTGGAGCATTCGGGGCTAAGGCACTAGACACATTCATCACAAAAGCAGGCTAGATGCCACAGCCCCAGAGCAGAGCCAAGCCAAGCGTGCCTGGATCCATTAGGATCTCACAGTAATCAGGGGCTCCGAAACGGAACGCAGAGCGCAGATGTAGAAAACCGCGATGGGAAGTAAAATCACAGACCTTCGCTCGGCTGAGCTTACGGAAGCTTAGGGTAGGGCAGAAGCCATTTTCTCTGAACTTTTCTACAGCGAAAGGAAATCAAATTATTCCAGCAGGAAAATATGCTGTGGTTTTCTTTTCCGGGGAAAACACAATTTGCTCTTATTATGTTTGACTGGGGTTAGTGCTTGACACTGTTGCCAGTCTGTCTGCCATTGCGAGTCTTGAATAAGCCTTTAAAATAATGGCTGGCAAGTTAAAAACCTGAGCAGACATGAAAAACCCCAAGGGTTTTCATTTTCAAGCTAATATGAATCATTCATTTCAGTAGCTTGAGACGTTTCTGTATAAACACGCTCCGAAGAATTAATGATGCTATACATAACGTGAGCCATTTAAAATTTCATCTCCTTCGCTAGGAAGTCTGGCTTTTAGGGGGCTGAAGAGATGCTTGGCCATTAGGAGCACTCTCTGATCCTGCAGAGGACCCCAGATCGGTTCCCGGGACCCACGTAGGGCAGCTCACAACTGCCTGTAACTCTAGCTCCAGGGAGTCCAAGTTCCCTTCTGGCCTCTGTGGACACTGCCCACACATAGAGCACCTACAGAAAGATTTTTTTAAAAAAGAAAATCTAGCCTTTAAACTGGATCCACACCGATGTTTTCTGAGTCCAGTGTCCCTCCCTGTTTCCATGCTGGTACCACACCTCTCATTCTTGATGTTTTCTGACCTAAATTCTTAGTTTCCTCTAAGGCATCTCTCCGACCACCTCAGTACTTAGTCCATGATTTCTCCTTAACGATACTAAGCTAATCCCATTAGCAATGTCAACCACTTTGTCTGCGCCTGCCCTCTCCGTGGTTTTAACCAGGTTCAGGTTCCTAGCCACAGTGAACTGCTCCTTCTGTCTGCCGCTTTAGCTGCATAGCCACTATGTTCCTTGTCAAGCTACGTTTTCATGTCTTCTGGCCCTGCTTCCTCCTTTAGATCTGGGTGAATGCAGAGAATGAAGAGCGTGCCATGGTCTGCTTGTTGGCTGGACAAAAATGCCTTCCACCAAGCAAATTAGCGCAGTGCTTTCTAGTTCAGCTTCACTGGAGCTTTCTAGGATGCAGAAGGGTGCCAGGTTCTTTACTACAATACAACGCGAGTGTGCAGCGGTATGTTTGTTGGAACATTCCAGACCAGTGTGCTCCCCCATCCTCACTGCACCTTCAATCACTGTCATTGCTAAAGGCCAGTGTGACACATTTCCATGCCACTACTTGTCTTAGGGTTTGCATTGCTGTGAAAAGACACCCTGTACAACACGGCAACTCTATTTTTTTTTTAATTTTTTTAATACAATCTTTTCTCATTCCACACAGTCATCCCTGCTCCCACTCCCTACCTCCTTTCTGCCCTCTCCTCTCCCCACACCCACTCCCCAGAAAGGGCAAGGCCCCCATGGGGAGTCAACAAAATCTGACACATCACTTTGAGGCAGGACCAAGGCCCCCACCCCATATCTAGGCTGAGCAAGGTATCCCTCCAAAGAGAATGGGCTCCAAGATGTCAAATCAAGCATTAGAGATAAATCCTGGTCCCACTGCCAGTGGCCCAACAGACCACCTAAGCTTCATAACTGTCTCCCACATTCAGTGGGCCCAGCTTGGGACCATGCGGGTTGTCCCACTATTAGTCCAGTGTTAGTGAACTCCCACTAGCTCAGGTCAACTGTTCCTGTGGGTATCCCCATCACTTGACCCCTCTGCTCATATCATCTCTTCTCCCTCTCCTGGGCTGGCCCAGTGCTTCACTGTGGCTCTCTGCATCTGCTTCCATCAGTTGCTGGATGAAGGTTCTATGGTAACAATTAAGGTAGCCATCAATCTGACTACAGGGCAAGGCTAGTTCAGACACTCTCTCCACTGTTGCTTAGGGTCTTAGCTGGAGTCATCCTTGTAGATTCCTGGGACTCTCTCTAGTGCCAGATTTCTTGCTAGCTCCATAATGGCTCCCTCAATCAAAGTATCTCTTTCCTTGCTCTCCATTTCTGACCTTCCCCTTTCTTGAGCATCCTGTTCCCTCATGTTCTCCTCCTCCTCACCTTCACCCTGCCTTAACCCCCACTCCCAGTTTTCTCAGGAGATCTTATCTGTTTCCCAGGGTATTTCTTTTAAGTGTCTCCTTATTACCTATCTTCTCTGGGATCATGGATTATAGGCTGGCTATCCTTCGCTTTACATCTACTATCCACTTATGAGTGACCACACACCATGTTTGCCTATCTGGGTCTGGGTTACCTCACTCAGGTAACCCAGCTTTTTTCCAGTTCCATCCATTTGCATGCAAATTTCAAGATGTCGTTGTTTTTAACCACTGAGTATACTCCATTGTGTAAATGCACCACATTTTCTTTATTCAGTCTTCAGTTGAGGGACACCTAGGTTGTTTCCAGGTTCTAGCTATTATGAATAGTGTTGCTATAAACACAGTTGAGCAAATGTCCTTGTGGTATGAGTGGCCATCCTTTGGGTATATGCCCAAGAATGGTATCGCGTGTTCTTGAGGTAGCTTGATTCCCAATTTTCTGAGAAACAACCATACTGGTTTCCAAAGTGGCTGCATAAGTTTGTGCCCCCACCAGCAATGGAGGAGTGTTCCCCTTATTCTGTATGCTCTTTAGCATAAGCTATCATTGGTGTTTTTGATCTTGTCCATTCTGACTAATGTAAGATGGTATCTCAAAGTCATTTTGATTTGCATTTCCCTGATAACTAAGGATGTTGAGCAATTTCTTGAGTGTCTTTTGCCATTTGGAATTCTTCTGTTGAGAATTCTCTGTTTAGATCTGTACCCCGTTTTTGATTGGATTGTTTGGTAATTGGATGTCTAGTTTCTTGAGTTTTTATGTATTTTGGGGAGCCGTCCTCTGTCTGATGTGGGGTTACCAAAGATCTTTTCCCTTCTGTAGACTAGAACGCTACAACTCTTACAAACAAAACATTTAATTGAGGTGCTGGCTTACAGTTTCAGACTTTCAGTCCACTCTCATGACGGGGAGGATGGCAGTGTGTAGGCAGACATTTGCTGACTACATCTTGACCAGAAGGCAGTAGGAAGTTGACAGACTGTCACACTGAGTGGAGCTTGAGAAAAGGACCTCAAAGCCCACCCGCACAGTGATACACTTCTTCCAAATAGCCCACACCTACTCCAATAAGGACACACCTACTAATAGTGCCTTGAGGGCATTTTCTTTCAAACACCACTGTTGCGTATTTTCCCTATCTGCAAGTTCCATTAACCCCCCATAAAGCCCTCACTGTCGCAGTCTACTCTCTCCCTCTCCTTCCCTCCCTCTCCCTGTCCCCCTCCCCTCTCCTGTCTGTCATCCCCACTCAAAGGCAGCCGCTTGCATCACCCAATAACTCTCTCATGTGAGATCTGTTGCATGGTCTGATTTTTGCAGCATTCCTTGTCCCTCTGATCTCCAGGGAACACTTTTGCCTCCCTTAGAATCTCTCCTACGGGAGCGTCTCTTCTGGAGCCTTCCGAGCCTGGCTCCCCTGTAAGTATTGCTAGTCACACTCTGACCTCTGTCCTCCCAGAATGGCCTGTTAAACTCTGCTTAGGTCATACTGGGCCTTCTTTAGCATGCAGCTCCAAACTGTCCCAGGGCGGAAAGGCTGAACGATGCGTTCACAGCAGCGGCTTTCACTCTTTACACTGATTTTACCATTAGCTACTTTTCTTACTGCTGCATGAGAAGCGACTTAAGCGAGCACGGTTTTCTTCGACTCTCAGTTTGAGAGGTACAGTCCACCACGCAGGGCAAGGAATGGCAGTAGGAGCTTACACCGCTGCAGAGCAAGAAGCAGAAAGGAACGCCGGCACTGCACTGTGCGACTTCAGACAAGCAATCTAGCAGGCACCTTGGTTTCCTTGTCTATAACAGACAGAGCAAAATGTTTTAAGAAAATAAATAGAAAGCAGAGTACTAAGTACCCAACACAGTGGCTATCACACAGAGATTAAAAAAAATTATTTCCATTCTAACCAACTTTCCCAAACATTAAAAACAAGTGGTTAAGGACAAAGATGATGGAGCCAAACACACTCAAGCTTCAGTCCCTGCTCCTCTATGGTACTCTGAGGCAGCTGTTTAATCTCTCTGTGCCTCTATTCCACACCCATAAACTAAAATAATACCTGTTAGATTGCTAAGGGTAAGATACAATATTTAAAAAGCAATAGAATGACAAACACATATTTCACTAAACCTATGTTTCCATCCAGTTCAAAATGCAGCTTAGTTTTAGAAATGGGGTAGGGATGGTTATATTACTGAATTGATAAAATATGGTGGTAAGCCCTTGTTAAATATTAGAGCTTGATATTTCATATAACTTCTTACTGATGAGGCTTGTTTGAAGACACAGGGGTATGGCTTACAGACGTTGGAAAGGTTATCCTTTGTCCCTGAATGCCAAGATAAGTTATATTGGCTACAACATATGACAATAAATGTGCTAACAGGGGTGTGTGTGCATTGTGCAAAGACAAGAGTGCACAATAAATGTGCTACCAGGAGTGTGTGCATTGTGCAAAGACAAGTGCGCACAATAAATGTGCTAACAGGGGTGTGTGCCTTGTGCAAAGACACGAGAATGGAAGCTATTTTAAGTCTGGTCTCGGACTGTGGGTCAGGGCACAAGGAAGTGAGGATGGAAAGGCAGACTTCCAAATAACCAATTCATAAACAGGGTTTTGAAAGATGAGTAGGAGGTTTAAGGGATGGGAAAGGACATTCCAGAAAGTGGAGGAAGGAACTGAGGAAGGAACAATCCCCAGTGCTCAGAAGGCTACGCTACTCAGCAGGGCTGGAATGTGCACAGTCAAGCTCACAGCCTGAGGAGATAAGTCCTCTGTTCCCTGAGGAAGCAGCTTCTAAGTAAAGGAATTTAAGTCCATTCAGGGAGGAATAATAAAACGAATGTACCGAACTGCCTGACCCTGTAGGATAATACAAGGAAAGATTAATAAACTCTCTAAGGAATAAAGAAAAATAGACTTCAAGAGTCTATGTCCTACAGAAAAGCATGCACCAAAGGGGGCTGATGAATCTGAGTGTCTTTTATGTTTCCAAGAGACTCTTCAGTCTCTTGAATCCCAAACACTTCTGTAATTTAAGTGCATTGTATTTCTGGATTAAATTTAAATTTAATTTTTTTCTTTGCCATTTTTACAATGACCTTATCTTTCAAATTTTTAAGAACTTTAACACAGTGAATAAGTACCATTCCTATTTTGTGTGTGTGTGCTAAAATATATCACTAAAATCCACTCTGAAGCAGTATGTCTCTTAGGAATGTACTTAAACAGACACTTATTTGGGATCAGTAGACAGTCGGCCTGAGATTAAAAACAATATCCATTATAATCAAATTGAAATTTCTTCAGAAATGCAAAGTAAATAGAGACTGTTCTTCTACAAGGATACGCAGCAATCCTCCTGCGGCTGTTGGCGGTTCAGCAGCTGAGCCCTGACCAGAGTTCCTTCTACTCGGCACTGATTCAGTCTTTCCCACCCGCCTGCTGCATACACAGTGACACATTTGATACAAAACGACAATTTCTGATATCCCACACTCTGACAAGGGATTTGTGTGTTTTGTTGCTTTTTGAGATCCTTCCAGAGGAGTCAGTTTCAACTCCCAGCACCCGAGCTGGGCAGCTCCCACCTGCCTGTAACTTCAGCTCCAAGGGATCCCGTGCCCGCTTAGATCCTCCATGAGGGCCAGTTTGCACTCGTGCATACTTGTGCACGCGGGCATACACTCACACCTGAAAAAACAAGTTCTTCATTTCAATTTCATTTTAGAGGACACAATTCACAAACCAAGTAGCTTCCTATCAGAGATGATTGAGGCTCCACCAAAGGAGACAGAAGATGATTGCAGGAACTAGAAAGATGGCTCCGATGTTAAGAGCACTGCCTGCTCTTACAGAGAACCTGGGTTCCCTGTACCCTGACTCACAATCTGAGATTAGACTTAAAATAGTTTCCGCTCTCGTGTCTTTGCACAATGCACGCACCCGTTAGCACATTTATTGT
>JAQHUG010000076.1:3983490-3996709 GCA_028555095.1 Dicrostonyx torquatus | reverse complement strand
TGGGTCCAAGTGGCCTTGCTTTAAAGATACCAAGCCACCTGGCATTATCCTGCTTAGGCTAGCAGGAAATCTTGGCCGATGTCCCTATTTTGGGCTTGGGAGAAGGGGGGTCCTGGTGTTACCGCTGCTGTTAACCCATTCCATTTCACTATGTTAAAGGTTCTACATGACTGATAGACTGAGTCAGCTTCTGTGAATGGGGAGAGATGGAGTGCTGCAGGTCTGGAGCCAAATTACCTGGTCTTCAGCCCCTTAGTAACCACTCAGTGCCCACCCACCTCTGAGCTTGGCTAGAGACCATCTGTATGATGCTTGGGTAAATTCTTTCGGAATATACTAATGAGCCACACACTTCCACCTACCAAAGGTTAAGAATATCATCAGAGGCAGTGTCTAAATCCTTTAGCAGGGACCAGGGTTAGCAGTACCCACAGTGGCTGGGTCCTCACACATCAATCATCAATCAAGAAAACGTGTGACAGACATATCTACAGCCAATCCTATGAAAACATTTTCTCAACTGAGTGCCTGCTCTTCTCAAACCAAAGTACGCCAGTCTCAGAAAGACAATTATCATACATGTTCTCTCACTTGTGCTTCTTAGATTTTATTTAGATATGCAAAATCATGTATGTACATATGACGTGAAAGTAGACTTAAAACTGTCTAGGGTAACAAAGGAACTAATGAGAGGGGAGGGAGAGAAGTGGGATGGGAGAACATGCTCAACATACAATATACACTTGTAGGAAAATTTTACAATAAAATTACAGATGTGCATGTGAATGTTGTTGGAGACGCTAGATTATTTCCTGACAGTAACTCCCTGGATATGAAATGAGTGCTGTCCACTGGATACCCACCACACATTCCTGCTCTGCTCATCAGAAGTCCCGGTTTTTACTGTGTTGGGAACACAGTACTCACTTTCGTTGTCCTATGACAAAATGCCTGGCAGGACAACTTAAGGGAACACAAGGGTTTTTTGTTAGCTCCTAACTTCAGTGAGTTTCAGTCCATTGTACTGGGGAAGGCTCAGCTTCATCCAAGGTGGCTGGACTGTGTAGTGAGGCAGGAAGCCGAGGACAGGGCCAGAACCAGGGGTCCACTGCCACCAGACAGTCCCTTCCTCTAATCCCTCAACTGATGCTCCCTGTTCCCAAGTGTATCAGGTTGACACCTAAAGCTTACTGTGACAGTAACTGTGAACATTACTATATGCATTTTCCTTTTTTTCAGTATGGTAGGTTAAAAAAACGGACATCATTTTAGGTGTTTGTTTCATTTTCTCTGATTAAAAATAAAGTGGTTTGTGCACATATTGCTATTTGCACATCTCCATCTGCGGATAATGTTAGCTTGAGGGCCATTTTTCTATTGGTAAGCTTATCTCTTTCTTAGGAATTCATATGAGCAACTTAAAAAAATAAATTATATTTTTACTTTACTTCTTTTTCGAAATTCTTTTCCTTGACAGTCTTTTCCATTAAAACTAGAACTTAGTGTTTCTGCATTGCCTAAAAACAAAATAAGAATTCAATTTCTTGAATTTGAGCTCCGAAACAGACACTTGATAGCTGCAGTAGAGATGATAATCTCTGAAGTCATAAGAACAGTGACTGCAAATGTCAGGTTTAAAGCCAGGAAAATATCAAGGGCCAAAACCCGACACATTTACTGCATAAAGTTTATACTTGGTGGAATTAAAGAAAATGCAAGATGATAAAAAAAAGCCGGTTCTCTCTTTCAAAGTGAATTAAATGAAAGTCACTTGGTATCTGATATTCAGACAGATTCGAAGCTCTGATTGCAAAACACTGGGAGTTTTCTGTGTGAATTCAGCCCATGACCAGTGTCACTGGAAGACATATATCCTGGACCTCAGAAGCACACATCCTATATGACTCTGCAGAACAGAAGGGAATCTCCTACTGGGCTAGTTCCATGACTCCAAGAGTGAAGGCCTTGGCCTTTCTTACAAGATGAAAGAATCAAGACCCATCTAAAGTCCCTGGACCAAGAAAGACATGATAGTAACTATACATAAAAGGGTTCTACAAGAGTCTGTCACCTTCTTACAAAGAAATGGCTGAGAGACTCGGGGGCATGAGATCAAAGCCACACCTTCCTCAGATGGAGTATCAGCTTTGTGAACCATGAGCTGTGGCCAATGCAAAAACACCAGAGACTATAAAGGTCAGCAGAAGATGCAGTGTGTTAGAGGCTGCAGAGGAAAGGGCCATGTCCACCTACACGTGCTCCCAAGGACCAGGTCATCCTCCTTCCTATGCCAGGGACCTCCCAACCACCTAGAACACTGTGGTGATTTGAGTAAGAATGACCCCCATAGGCTCATAGATTTGAATGCTTAGTCACCAGGAAATGAAAGTATTTGAAAAGATGAGGAGGTGTGGTCTTGTTAGGGGAAGTGTACCACTGGGGGTGGGCTTTGAAGTTTTAAATGCACATGCCAAACCCAAAGTCAGTCAATCTCTCTCTCTCTCTCTCTCTCTCTCTCTCTCTTTCTCTCTCTCTCTCTCTCTCTCTCTCTGCCTGCAGATCAAAATGTAGCTCTCAGCTACTGCTCCAGTGCCGTGTTCCCTGCTGTGATGATAATGGACTAAGCCTTTGAAACTGTAGGCAAGTCCCCATAATGCTTCCCTTTACAAGAGTTGCCTTGGTCATGGTGTCTCTTTCCAAAAATTGACTAAGACACCCACCAGGGAGTAGAGGTGCAATGTAGAAAGTCTATAGAAAACCCTGAACCCTGAGGAACCACTAGATTTCAGTAAGTTTACTAAGAAGTAGCTATAGTAAATTTTTACTTATAAAAGATGAAGCTAAACGTTATAACACCAAATTCTAAATAAAGTTGCACTGGTGCACATAATAGTTCCACACCAGAAATCATTTCCCAGTCCATCTCTATTGCATATATTACCAATGTTTTCCTAGGTTATAATTCAGCCTTCAACCCTTTCAGGATAGTATTTTGTTGCTGTTGTTCTCACTTTGTTAAACTGAGTTATTCTATTAACCGGGTTGTGTGCATGAGTGCACACGCATATCCGTGATGCGAGAGCATGTGTGCTACACAGTACATATGCAGGTCAGAAGACAGCACACTGGAGTTGGTTCCTGCCACCCACCTTTATCTGGTTTCAAGGGTTGGAACTTGGGTGTGTTTAAGGAGCACCTGACCCACTGATCACTCCCTCCCTCCCAGGTTACTATCGGTTTGGTATTTTGCATTTGGGGGTTTTGTGTTTTAAGCTTCTGAATTTATACCTGTGTGTTTTCTGGGATGGGTATGATGCTTTGAGAGTTTTTATTACCCAAAATAAAAAAAAATGACAGCATTTTCTCCACTATTCTTATGGTTTTATTTACACATACGAATGAGAATTGGTACGACTAAGCTGATTTCAGTACAGTGTTTTAGTGTGATTATCAAATGACCCTCAAAAGTAATGTGTGAAAGACTTAGTCCCCACCCTAGTTCTGTTGAAAGATGATAGAAAGGTAAGACGTGGAGCCTTGAGTGCAGGTCCACGTATATTTAAAGGGAATTGTAGACTCTGGTTATTTTTTTCTTGCACTCAGGCTTAAATGTTCCATGATGTCATCATGAAATACAGCCATACACAGGCCCAAAAGCAACAGGACCAAGACCATGTGGACCAAAACCACCAAAGCAAACCTCCTGTCTTTATACATTGATTAACTGCAGGATTTGTTACCGGGACAGAAGGTGACTAATGCATGCAGAGGTCAAAAGAATAAATGCATTTTTCCAAGTAATCACCACCTTCCCTTACATGATTCATTAAGTAGTTTATATTTCTATTAATATATATTTAACAGCAAGATTATCATAAATTGACTTTTTATATACACAAATATTACTTTCTCAGTTGTTTCATTTTATTCACTAAGAAGATACTATGGTAATAGTCTACAAGATATTTTATAGTACACTTTAGTGTGTCACTAATCAACTATCTTCTCATAAACATTTATTGTAAAACTTTTTTTAAAATAAAAATTAATTTTGTCTGTCACCCCAAACATAGTTAAAATATTTTGCTCATTTTTTCTAAAGATTTATTTAGTGTACATTGGGGCTTTGCCTGCATGTATCTGTATGAGGGTGTCATATTCCCTGGAACTGGAGTCACAGACAGTTGTGAGCTGCCGTGTGGGTGCTGAGAATTGAACCAGGTCCTTTGGAAGAACAGTGTTCTTAACTGCTGAGCCATCTCTCTGCTCCAATTTTATTCATTTTTAATGAAAGTACAGATCATTTTTTTTTTTTGCCATTTGTTGTCAGAGGTTTCTGTCCTGCCCGGTCCTGCAGATGTTCAGTTCCAAAGAAACATACAGAGGTCTGCATTAATTATAAACTGGTTGGCCTATTAGCTCAGGCTTTCTTATTAACTAATTCTTACATCTTAAATTAGCCTATAATTCTTGTCTTTGTTAGCCACATGGCTTGGTACATTTTATCAGTGAGGCATTCTCATCTTGCTTCCTCTTGGTCTGGGTGACAACTGTAGACTGAGCCTTTCCTATTCCCAGAATTCTCCTGTTCTGGTCACCCTACCTATACTTCCTGCCTGATTACTGGCCAATCAGCATTTTATTAAACCAATACGACTGACAAATCTTTACAGGGTACAAGATCATTGTCCCACAGCAATTTTTATACTGCTGAGTTTTTCTGTTCAAGTAAGTTAGTAATAATGTATGTAAATTAAAGATCTTTATTATACAATTAATAACCAGTTAAGTGCTATTAAATAGAGAAAAGTTCATTTATAATGCTAACAAATATATGAAAATACCTAGGAAATCTTTCTCAAGAAGTATGCAGAACCCATATTAGAAAACTCCTACATGTTCCTAAAAGGCACAGAAAGTAAATAAACAGAAAAATATATTGGTTTCTGACTTAACAAATCTCATTAAAATACCCACAAAATTATAATGAAATTAAACTAGGCAGGATGATATTAAACTTCATGTGGAAAATTATAACACTGTCAATGTATTTTTTAAAAATGTTAAAAAAAATACTCAAGTTTATATTCAACTTCAATATGTGATAAAATGGCATCTAAGTCACCATAGCAAAAACGAAACTTCTCATAATTGGTTGGAACAATTGTTTAGTTATTTGAGAAGAGAAAATTTGCTCCATACTTCTCAAAAGATCCCCCACCCCCAGGTATACTTCTCCCCTCCAAAGAGGCAAGAAATAAGAAAGATAAAAATGATCTAGGTGTGATGGCATCTGCCTATGATCCCACACTTGGGAGGTGGCAGCAAGAGCCCAATCTAGGCTACCCAGCACGTTTGAGGCCAGCCTTGACCTCTGAATGCCTGGATTGTCTGTGGGCACCACCAAGACAAAGTATCCACTTTGTGTCAATATCAAAGTCACCTCCCGACATGTGCTATGAACACCCAGCTCCAGGCAAACACCTCATTGCTAAAGCCACCTCAGTGAGTAAATCGCTAGTTCTGAGTTTCACACGTTCTGCCATTCACTCCATGATGTATGCAGCAGATGGCAGAGAGTGACAGCTCCTAAAATGAAAACCACGTAGTAACGTGAGAAATAGTGTGCTTCCAACCAGGGCTGCCAGGGCGGCTGTGGAGAGGAAAGCGTTCACATGAGGAAGAAGTCCACTTTGCAATCTGAGGCTGAATTCAATATTAATTCAATATTAACAATATTGAAAGTGTGGGATCATAGGCAGATGCCATCACACCTTAATTCAATATTAATAATACAAAACTATTGTGTATATAAAAGGAGACTTTGTAATCCCCCCTTTTTGTCCATTCAAATGTCAACACTGTTCTACAAAAAGCAAAAGGGGCCTTAGAGGCGATGTTCAGGAAGGGACACTTGCCCAATACTATGAAGTGTACCCACGAGATGCACCCTTTACTTCCAGTGGGATGAGCAACACAAAGAAAGCACTGTAACTAAAATGTGATTTGAATGATAAAATTTCTCACTAGAAATCGTCCCCCTAGCATGAAATTAACTACCTCTCCAAAAAATGGCCCAGAATATGCCACAGCCCAGCAGACCACAACGAGAATGAAACTCCTAATAACGTTTTCTGTCGTGGCGCTTCCTTACAAAGTGAAATGTTCCTTTTTCTTCTCAACTGTGATATCATCTGTCACAGAGCCTCCCAGTGCTTTCTGTAGCTATGCCTAACTTAGCTATGTCCTTGCAGGGGAGCTCGTTCTCTCTCATGCTCTCAACCTACTGCCCAACTATAGACTACATGAGTGCATATGCGTAGGTGTGTGCTGTTGTGATTATCACATAAGATTGGTAACAGTGCATCTTCAGGTGTTACAGAATATAGACACATGGAGAAAAAGAAATAAACTTTTTTTCCTGTGAGCAGTTGTCTTGTGGCTTAAGGAAGAGGCCTTGGTAAACCATATCACTCACGGTTGAGTTATGGGCTTATTAGTAAAGTTTGCGATACAATAGCATTTTCTAACTTGAACTGAAGAAAAAACTCATACATGAGATGGAAATCTGACGAAAGTTTCCCTTTTAGATACATCTTACATTTTCTACTTCTACATATCTGGTATTTTATGAGTTGCTTGAGAATTGCTTTAATCCTTTTTTAACACAGGCCCTTCCCTTTACCAGGGTTTGCCCTTACCTAATGCCATCTGGTGTAGATCAGCATATTACATGTCACATAACCTCCAAAGAATTCTTGGTATTATTTATCAATATTATAATATGGGTTGTAGTAAATCATGAAAAAAATGCAAACCCATCTGGAAGTCATTTACGGGAAATCAATAAGCCCCTCACGAATTCAAGCATCGTTTAAATGTTGATCTGACTGGCTCACTAAATACTCCCATTGTTTCACTGAACATTGCCTGTTGTCCAAACATGCCTCGGAGTTGATCAAAGGAATCAGAGTCTACATAAAACCCTAACCTACTTGCCTGAGTGTCCTCCCATGTGACCGCCACACTGACCAGCCTTTAGTATACAATATGAACACTCCTGGTATGCTGGTGAGAAGAAACAGGGGATTGTAAGTATTTATAATGTGGTTCTATGCACCACAAAAATAAACAAATAAAGTAAGTAAAGTAACTGTCTATCATCCAGGCAATCCATATAAAAGAAATTACCCATTAACGATGACTTTGCCCAAGTTACCCCCCAAATCACTGCACATCTCTCTTCTATTCCATTGTAACTGTCAGAGAGCCCCGTAAAAGAGGCTCTCTGCACATCCTTAAATGACTCAAACTATAGTCACACATAGTTCTAATCCCAGTGGGCTTGTCTTTAGGAAGTTCTCATTGGCTTTAGCAGGACACACCCATTTCCCAGTGTTCAGTAGTCAACCTTCCTCATTTCTAAAGGAAGAAAATGGTCCATCAATAAAGCAGGAAGCAACGATGATAAATATCTTATGGAACATGGAATGTGAGGTTTTCTGAACTTCAAACTTCAAATAGATGATGTCCAGTGTATGCTGGACAGAGAGAAGTCTTTTACAGATTCTCTCTAGAATTGAACATTGGCCTCTCACCCTGAAAGTCAAGAAGATTGTTTGCCACGTCTGACAGCATGCTTTGTACCAAGCATATTTCATACATTATTCTCTTACAAAGAAGTTAAATGTCAAGGTTGCCTTTAGGCATGGCGGCACAAACCTTTAATCCCAGTACTCAGGTGGCAGAGGCAGGCGGACCTCTGTTAGTTCAAGGCTAGCCTGATCTACACAGAGAGTCCCAGGCCAACCAGATTCACACAGTAAGACCCTGCCTCCAAAAACCCAGACTCAAAAAAGGTTGTTGAAGCTAAAACAAATTACCTGTTGAAGGATTCATAATACAAAAGAGTCAGGTAGGCTACCAGAGGCAGGGCCCCTCCCACCGTACTACAACTCTAAATATGCCCTTACTGAAAAAGTATACGCCAACTCACCACAATGCCGGTATAGAAGGAGAGCTATGCTCCACCCTGCTGTCGGTAGTTCAGTGTTGCATCATGAGTCCCTACTGCCCAAGCACCAAGAGACAAAGGAACTAAGACTCACTAAGGTTAAAGCTTTCTGCAACCCAGTCCTTTGAGCTGGTGGTGTCTCTGTGAGGCGCCACCATGCATCAAGACTTGAGGCCTAGAGTATGTCTTAAATCTCTAGGGAGTAAATGCCCTAAATTTTCTTCTTGGTATGTTCATGGGAAACAAAGGATCTTAGACAACCCCCTGATACTCTCTAAACTGCCTAGTTTTCAAGATAGTAATCTTAAAGATAATTTACAAAATAGGGCAATATATTAACATATGCTATATGTATTATCTGCACAATTAAAGAAATAGATTTTATAAAGAGAGATAAGATAGTCATGAGAAAGAAAGACAGAGGTTGGAGAGAGGAATCACAGTTAAGAGCACCGACTGCTTTTATAAAGGACCAGGGTTCATTTCCCAACACCCACACTGTGGCTCTCAACCATCACAACCCCAGTTCCAGGCAAGCCAACGTCCTCTTCTGACCTTCTCAGGCACCAGACACACGTGTACTGTGCATGTATACATACAGGCCAAAACAAAACATTTACACAAATAAAATAAAAATAAATCTTTTTTGAAAAGTGGGAGACTGAGAACGAGATCGCGATAGATACATTTTCCTCACACGCTTCCTGCTAAGGTAACAAGACTAATATTGACACTCTAGTATATGTCTGTCCATACTTGTATCCACACATACAAGCACACGAATATGAAGACATGAGTAGGCGTTTTTATATGATTGAACAAACTAACCATATTCTCAATAGCTTGCATTTCTCATTTAATAATATTAAAACCTGTCAAATTGCTTTTTTAAAAAGGTTCCACACAGATATTAGCAGTTACAAGCACTTCAAAATTGGGTTCATAGAAACAGTGAAATGTAGATACTATAACAGTACTAGATTAAATGTAAAATCATCATTGCCCTACAGGGAAATAAAGCTATAACTTTGGGGTTATCTTCTTTACCATAGAGAAAAAAAGAGAACTAATAATTGTAATCTCCTCCTAGAGTCCCACAGGGTAGCCGCTAGCCTTTTGCCAGGTTGTGAGACACTTGGCCTTTGTCCACTGCAAGCATCATTTGAGCCAAATCTCCTTACGGTTGGGAGAAAAACAGACCTTCAGGCTGCTAGAAAATGCTTTAGCAGGATCCTAAAGACAGACTTTCCGCCTTATCTCCAAGCTTAGGGTGGATTTCCTAAGCAGTAGATGACGGGCACCCTTCTGGACTAATATAAACAGATATGCCACAAATTCACTTCTCACGGCTGCACCATCAAATGTGCAGTAAAAATGCTTTACAAACATTCCAACAGTCCCACTATTGGTGAACATGGGGGTTTGTTTCCAAGGTTCTGGCAGTGTTGTTTTAATATCTTCATATACATGCCTCAGTACTAATAATTCCATCCTGTAAGGCAGAATCCCCAAAGCAGGGATAGCCAACCAAGGAAATAGGTGCTGTAAGCTAATATTCCTCCATGCTGTCTTATAAGCGCTGGCTCAGGATGTAGTCCTGTGTATATTTTTAACCTAGTTAAAATAATCCTAACAGAATTGAAAACACTGCTACATGGCAAGCTATAGCCATCCCAGGAAATGATATGTAGGTTTCCTGCCAAAAAGCAAACGGTTGGTTAACGTGGCTTTGTTAAGGATTATCGGATGGGTGGGGCTCTGTAAAATGAGCATGCACCCATTTACCCTTCTATGTACCACACGAGCTGACACAGCACAAGGCCTTCATCCGATGAGGGTGCCCAATCTGGAACGTCCCAGCATGAAGAACACCATCAAAATAAATTTCTTGATATAGATTATTTAACCTTGGATTTTCTGCTATTCCACAGAAAACAGACTAAGATACCATATGACCCAGAGATTAAACCCCTGGGTATATATTTAAGATGAGGAAAACATATCCACACAAAAAAAAAACTCATGCATGAATGATCACAGTATGCTACTCACAAGAGCCAAAGGTAGCAACAACCGTGGGGACACCTGACAGATTCATGGTCAAAATATGACATAGCTGTACAGTGAATATGCAGTCATACAAGGAACAACACGGTGTCCCATGAACCATGGAAACAAGATGCTACATGTGAGAAGCCAGGCTCCAAAGGCCACATAGTAAGTTTTCAATCATAGGAAACTTCCAGAACAGGCAGACTCACAGAGATAGGAAGTGGTTGTCAGAGGCAGAGAAAATGGGCATGGTGAGTGACAAGTTAATAGGGGTCAAAATCTGGCACTAAGGGGTAGAAGCATGTTCTTATAAAGCATTTTAACCCCTTGACTTGCACATTTAAAAATGATTGTATGGTATACACGTGTGTTTTTGTTGTTGTTGTTGTTGTCTTCTTAAGGGTGCTGAGAAATGATAACTGGGAAAGAGGTCCAGACCCGGCAGTTTTGGCTAGAGGGACTTAGCCAGTGGTTAAAGCGTTTAGCCCATCAGCAAGCTTGAGGACTGGAGTTCAGATCCCCAAAACCCACACAAACGCCAGGCTGCCTGCCTGTAACTCTAGCATCAGGAAACAGAGACAGGAGCTCTCCAGAGCAAGCTAATGAGAATATCCAAGAGCTTCGGGTTCGAGAGTCTTCTTCAGAGAGTGTGGAAGGACCACAGAGCTCCCAGCTTCAGCCTGGTCAGGCTTCCAAATGCAAGTACACGCAGGCATGTGTGCGCGCACACACCACGAACCCATACATGAAAATAGAACAGGAAAGAAAAATATACATACATATGAATGTGTGTGTGTGTGTGTGTGTGTGTGTGTGTGTGTGTGTGTGTAAAGAAGATGAGCAAGGAAGTCAGGACCGTGAGGGACTGGCCCACCAACAGAGACAGTGTGCTCGATCTATTGGGAGCTCATCGAATCCAGCTGGACCAAGACTGAATGAGCATATGACCTAACTGGACCCTATGAATGTGACTGCCAGTGGGGACTGACTGAGAAGCCAATGATAATGGCACCGGGACCTAGCTCTTCTGCATGTATTGGCTTTTTGGGAACTTATTCTATATGGATGCACATCTTCCTAGACCGAGATGGAGGTGGGAGGGCCTTGGGCTTCCCATAGGGCAGGGTATCCTGCCCCATCTTAAAGAAGCAGGGGGAGGGTGGTGGGGTAGTGGGGGAACGGGAGGGCCGGGAACAAGGGGAGTAAATGTAAATTTTTCTTTTAACAATAATAATAATAAAAAAAATTATAAGATAAAAAAAAAGAATGGTCTGATATGGGCAAAGTCACTCTGCTCTTGCCTTAAACCTCTAGAACTTTCCTCTCCTTACAGTCTGAAAAAGTCATTCAAACCTAGAATGATGTGGATAGGATGAAATGCGTTCTACTCCCTTCTCCTTGGCCATGCAGAGCTTTTCCAGCAAGGCATGGAGGATCAAAGCCCACGTAGCTATAGAGTTCAGATTCTGCTCTGCATTCCCTCGCATACCAAGCTCTACCATTGCAGCCCAACTTTTTTCTTCTATGAACTGTGCTCCTTATTAAACAAACGCCCCTGCTTCCAAATCACCTTCTATCATACCGGGGCAGGGACTCCGCAAACTTCACTCTGCTGGTTACTCCATCCTGTGCTTTTTCCAACAGGAGGCGGAATGGAGAAGCACAGGGCTGGAGGCACAGTTGATGCTGATGGTGTCTGTCGGGTTACCGACTGCTCGCTGGCCCCTTGAGTGTCGCCTCCCACAGCGGCAGCAGAGCTGGAACAGAATCTTGTGACTTTTCTAGCACATCTAGTCTGAAGCATCTCTCAAGCTGTAGCCTCAGTTAACCAGCACCCTGCCTGCCAAAGCCTTAACCGTGCCTCTCTGGGGAGGACTCAGCTCTCTGCACTCCTTACGTGTGCATAACATTGTGTGTGTGTGTGTGTGTGTGTGTGTGTGTGTGTGTGTGTGTGTGTATGGGGGGTCTCAATGGGAGATTGGGCTGTTTCTACTTAGGAGCTATTGTGAAGAGTGTGGATAGGAACTGACAAAAGTCAAATGCAAAAAGCCGCATATGGTATGAGTTTGTTCATAAGAAATACCCAGAAAGGTAAGTGCTTGTTGAATACTAAGTGGTGATTTCCAAATCAGTGACAGGAATCGGGGGGGGGCAACTTCTTAAGAGGCATGAGGCTCCCTTCTGGGAGAATGAAAATGATCTGGACCTGGGCAGGGATGGGTGTACAATACCACGAAAGTACTCAGACAGCTCGTTAATATGAGTAAACGTAAATGAAGTGTATGTCTTCTGTCTCTGGTGTGAACCTTGACTAACACATGAGCCTTCTCTCCAAAACCAAGATCACTTTTGCAGCCTGAGTCACAGTGCTCTCCCCAGCCCTCCTTGTCTACTCTTCCTGTTTCCACTCTTCCAGAAGTGGCTCATTGTCTTCTCCTGGTGGGACCCGTAGAATAGCCACACGTGACTATTTTAGCTTCGATTAAATGGAAGCTTTGGTTCCACAGTGGCGTGACCATATTTCTAGTGCCATTGCCCAATGGTTCGAGACTAATGTTGAGCTGCCCACAATATCTCCATCCATGTAAAAAGTTCATTCATTGTCACCTCACTGGAGCCATTGTGTCAAACAACCTTCCACCTGTATATCGTATCCCTCCTGGGCCTGCATGGGAAAAGAAGAATGAGGAGTTCAGATCACGGACACAACATCACAGTTATATTCACTTAATTCTCCCATAGCTTCAGTCCTGGAATCCAGTTCTCACCAATTCCTCTCCCTAAGCATATCTCAATAACTACACAACTCTTCTGTTAATACATTAATTTTTCCTATAAAATTACAAACTATGGAATGGCTCAGGATGTAAAGCCCTTGCCTTACAAGTGTTAGGACCTGAGATTGTATCCAGAAGTCAAACAGAAATGCCAAGCCCAATGGCTTAGGCTTGTACACCCAGAGATGATGATGAGGTGGACACAGGGAAATCCCTAGAAGCTCACTGGCCAATTAGTCTAGCCTGCTCAGCAACATTCAAGCCAGTGAGAAACCCTGTCTCAAACCAAAGGTGGAAGGCTCTTGAGGTTGTCCTCTGACCTACGCACACACACACACACACAACATGCATATACACACATGCTCGTGTGTGTGTG
>JAQHUG010000076.1:3938565-3956630 GCA_028555095.1 Dicrostonyx torquatus | reverse complement strand
AAAAAAAACTACATTCACTATTCTGTAGTGAATACCTGGCACCTCTGCCAGGCACCCCACCACTCTGGTGTCCCCCACTGCAGTGCAATAACAGACCTCAGATGCATAGGTAAGAACCCATGCTCTCTTGATAATTGATTGCAGCATATACTCATCTTTAGACTAAAAGGTCCCTTCTCACTGATGTAATTTAAAAGAAAGTAGAGAAGTGTGCTTTGTAGATGACAGAATCCGAAGAAAGTCGACCTTTGGAGGTAAAGCTGCAAAGATTAGATCAAGACACTTCTGCATTTTTTGTTTGTTTGTTTGTTTGTTTTGGTTGAGACAGAGTCTCTCAATGTAGCCTTGGCTGTCCGGAAACTCACAGAGATCCACCTGCCTCTGCACCCAAAGAGCTGGGATTAGAAGTATGCACCAGCACACCTGGTATTTGTTGCAGTTTTTAAGATCTAGACTTGCTACGTCTATGTTGTCTTTGCATCGGAAGGGCAAAATTGCATCCAGCGCATAGAGAGAAGTCAGGGGGTAAGACTGCTCCATGCTTTCCTTTTCCTTTACTGTGCTGGGGATAGAATCCAGGGCTCTGCATGTGCTAGCTGAGCGCTGAGTGCTGACCATTCATTGCCCTGTGCTGCATGCTCTTCCTAAGGCGCAGAATACACAGATGGTCTCTGCAGTAATGCTGCACAGGCGAGCCAGCATGGCTTGGACTTCAGAAGCAGCCCGGAGTGCTGGAGAACGGCTTTGGAAGTCTCAAAGCATTCAGACTGCATCTGTTGGCGCTGTGGCTTTGATTTAATATTGGTCCCCATCGTGCAGCATTCTCACCAGCTGTTAACACCTCTGTTGAGAAACCCCTCTGGCAGAGAAGTCCATGTCCGACTAGTAAACTTCTGCTTGACTCCCTCCTCCACCACCTCCTCTTACTTCTATTCTCTGTCTCTCTTTCTTCTACTCCCCCTTCTGTTGTTTAAGATGAATTGTCTCTCCATACCCCAGCCTGTCCTCGAATCTTCTGAGTGCTGGGATTACAGGCATGCACCTCCACACATAGATTTATGAGCTTCTTCTGTGTTCAGCTAGATGCTGTGAAGCCTGTCTTTAATGCCTTCTCATCCCCATTTGCCCTTTCGTTCAGGAACCATCCATTCTTCATCCTGCTGATGACTGACAGCTGGGATTCTCTGTAACAACCTTCGCTGGAGAGAATCACCTAAGCACATATCCTTTAAGAATGCAAAGACCCATCCTCCTCACTTTGATTCAGGATGGTACTGCAAGATCATTCCCTGATAAGGACACAGAATTGGCTGAACATTTGTTGAGACCGTATTATAGTTTAAGTGTTTCTCCTGCCCACATGTAATGTAGGAGGGTTCTTCTGTATTTTGTGTTGCTTTCATTGGTTGAATAAAGAAACTGCCTTGGCCCTTTGATAGGGCAAAATTTTAGATAGGCAGGGAGGACGGAATTCTGGGATAGGGAAGGTTCAGAGAGAGCCGCCATGAAGCCGCCAGGGTCAGACATGCTGAATCTTCCCAGTAAGCCCACTACCTCGTGGTGACTTACAGACTATTAAAAATGGGTTGAAATACTGCCTTGGCTTTTTGATAGGGCAGCCCATAGGTGGGCGGAGTAGAGAGAACAGAAGGCTGGGGAGAATGGAAGATGTCAGACGCCATGATGCTCCTACCAGAGATGGACGTAGATTAGACTCATGCCAGTAAACCACGACACGTGGTGATACACAAATTTCTAGATATGGGTTAGACTAATATGTATAAGAGGTTAAAACTAATGGGCCAGGCAGTATTTAAATGAATACAGTTTATGTGTAATTACTTCAGGTATAAGTTAGCCGGGCAGACGGAACAAAGAGTTCGTGCTCCTCAGGTGCTGGGAACACAGCCCGCACCCTCTTACTAAACACATGAATCCTTCATTCCCCTCCTTCATGCCCCTACATTTTCCAATAAACTTTATATGCAGAAATCTCCATCTCAGAGGCAACTTCTCAAAGGATCTGACTGCCTTTGCTTATTAACTATAAATGTGCTGTTGTAGAAAGTCCTGATTATAACCTTGGAAGACAGGTTGAGTTGAGGAATCTATCCTACATGAGAGCCTTTCTGACAAGAGGTTGATTTGAGGAATCTATTCTACATGAGAGCCTTTCTGACCTCTAAAGGAAGTTTCTGGGTGTTTGGGGGCAAGAGTCCCAACATTTATGGTTTAGGAAAAGAAAGAACCAGAACCAAAAAAAAAAAAATGCAGGAGCAAGGCACCCAGGAGAGTGTGGTGTGGAGAAATTCATGCCTGCCCTGCAGCTGCCAAGCACAGCTAAAGCTATTCCTACCCACAAGCCAACTGGGTGGTATCTGCTCCATGGGCAACTTGCCATCTGCACCCCTGAAAATGCCCCGTGTTCATTTTCTCTTGATACACAAAAATATACTAACTTAGCTCACTGAACAACTAGTTCAGAAGTCTAGTGAAACCAGGGGTTCTGCTTAGGGTCTCACAGAACAAAGTCAAGCTTTTCATGGAGTTAAAACAGTTAAGGATCAGGGCGGGTAGAGGGGCTTCCGAGCTTATGCAGGTCGTTGGCAGAATGCAGTTGTTTTGAGGCTGTGAAACCTATGTCCCCATTTCCGGGCTGGCAGTCAGCCAGCTTGCACTCTCTGCTGCTAAAGCTACCCCCAGGCCACCACAGCTCCACAGACTTCTACTCAGGAGGCTCTCTCCACCTTGCTAACCACCAAGCACCAGGGATCCACTTACCTCTCCCCAGTGCTAGAATTACAAGCACGCCACCCAGCTGTTTTGACATGTTTCTGAGCATCAAGCTCCCCGTCCTCATGCTGGCAAGACAAGCTTTTAACCAATTTAGACCTCTGTCGCAGCCCCTCAACTCTCTCTGGCCATCAGTCATACAAAGCCCTTGCTCTTCAGGACTCTCATAACTAGGTCTCTCTCCGCATCCCACAGCCCACTGCACCATGAGGACCAGTGTGCCAAGTCATTGTGTTTTCTATCCCTGTGGATTCCATGTGATATCTTTGGAGAATGTTCAGAAACCCTGCTTATCACTACTCTCAAAAGGCCTGGAAATCTCTTTATGTTTGTTACTCTGGTCAACCTCTCCCTCTGGCCCCAAGAGTTCACCTTTCCTGTGCTTTCCTCAGACCTCTACCTTGGCCCCTGTCGTATCTGGCAGATGATCTTGACTCCCATTTCACACACAGAAGAAGCTAATTATGTTAAATCCCCTGGACTTACACAAATAGCTGCTGTGTATTACGTGCTTAAAACATCAGATATCTCTCTATTGTTCTGGAGACCTGACGCTGTTAGGAAGACTGTGACCCCTCAGGGATTCTAGAGGATGCTTGGCTCCATGTCTGTCTTTTGGTGCTGCCAGTGATCTTTGGTACTGCTCCCCGCTTCAGTACAATAACTGACTGACCCCAAAGTCTCATGTGTTTCAGGCTTGGCCTCCAGGGTAATGTTATTGAGGAACCTTGAACACATAGACTATACTAAGTCATTAGAAGAGAGCCCTTTCAAGGGACCGTGGTTCTCTTCCTCCTCCTCCTCTGCTTCCTGGTGACAATGTGAGGGATTTGCTTATCCAAGTGTCTGCTGTTACTCACATCAGACATTCCTAAAGGCAGTGTGCATACCTGCTCATCAGATGGGGCCATCTGTTTTCCATGGGTCTTTCATAGTAGCGACAGAAAAGCTTACCACCACACGTACAGATTTCTCACTCCTTATCTGCTGTCCAACAGTTCTCTCTCTCTCTCTCTCTCTCTCTCTCTCCCTCCCTCCCCCTCTCTCTCTCTTCCCTCTGTATTGTCATGCTCATTCTATGTGTTTCTTTTTCCTGTTCATACATATATACATATATATGTACATATATAATATATATAGTATGTGTGTGTGTGAATGGCTGCATGTGTATCTATGCACAAGTGTTTTGCCTGCATGCATGTCTGTGTACCTAGTGCAAGCAGAGGTCAGAAGAGGCTATTGGATCCCCTAAAACTGGAGTTAAAGGTGGCTGTTAATCACATGTGGGTGCTGGGAATCAAACCCAGGTCCTCTACAAGAACAGCAAGTACTCTTAACCAATGAGCCATTCTCAGTCACTTTTCTGTCTTATAAAGCACCCCTGACTGACTGATTAAATAATACCCTAATTCAGTATAATGTCATGTTTGCTGTATGTCAAAGACTATTTCGAAATTAGGACCCATTAGGGTCCTAGAGGTTAAGAACTCCATTATACTGAGGGTGACATAAATCAATGTATAACAGCATCAGAAGACCTCAATTCCATGGCTAGCAAAGGACAATGAGATCAATGACCTGCACTGATGACTTGACTACATTTAGAATCTGGAGTAGGAGGGTTCATCTGTATTTCTGTGCTTTGATTGGTTAAATAAAGACTCTGCCTGGCTCGTAAGATAGGTCAGCCCTTAGGTGGGCAGAGTAGACAGAACAGAAGTTCTGGGAAGAAAGGAAGTGAAAGAGCCAGTCGCCATGAAGCTCCCACTGCAGATGGATGTACCTTAGAACCGTCCGGTAAGATCACCACCTCGTGGTGACACACAGACTTTTATAATGGGTTAGTTTAGATGTGAGAGCTAGCCAAGAAAAGGCTGGAGATAATGGGCCAGGAAGAGTTTAAATGAATATAATTCTCATGTGGTTATTTCGGGCATAAGAAGAAACCAGCAGCTGAGTGGGCCGGTGGCTGGGGGCTGGGAGCTGGGTGCCAGGAACACAACCCACACCTCCCCATTTTACAACAAGAATCACCATGGAAACACAACTCTGGGTATGTCTCCTGGAAATATGGAAATAAGAAGGGGAGACCATCCTGGGATATGGAGATTAATAAGAGAAGCTCCCGTTGCCATGCCTTCCTCCCCAACCATGAGCCAGAATAGACCCTTTCTTCTTTAAATCACTTTTGTGGGGTCTTTTGTCATAGCAAAGAGACAAATAATGAATACAAACTTAACACACAAATTTGCATCTTGAATATTCACATAAATTTGAAACATAATTATTTTATTGCCATCAAACATTCTGTTTAAATTTCATATAATTGCATTCTATGAATTCAGATCACATCATTGCATGAATGAACATTAAAAAACATTCATTATTGAACTTTATCTTTTAGATTTTTGCTCTGATAAATTATACTTTTATAAGCATCACATTCTTTGTTTCCTTCCTTGGATTAAAAGACAAACCCTTCAGCTTCTTGATACTTGGTGAAAGAACACCAGACGAGTGTGCAGAACAAGCCAATATTGCAGGCAGGAGAGTGGAGTAGAGGTTTCTATGCCTTACAACGAAACCACTCTCTTTCACCCTCTTCACCCACTTAGCAGCCAGAACAAGAGAAACTCATCCAGGAGAAAAAAGTCTACACACGATGACTTGGCTACAAAGCAAGCGAAGTCCCCATCTAATCAGGAGTATAAAGTTAATCTATTATCAATTACAATTAGTCTGTGTCTATGTCATCACTGATTTGACACATTTGAAAACACCTTCCAACTTCTCCATTCCTTCTCTCTACAGGTTCAGAACAGATCCTGAAGTCTCTCAGGTCATCCCCACCCCCAACCCTAATCCCCCATTTCCATTTCCCCTTCTTTT
Organism: Dicrostonyx torquatus; assembly: GCA_028555095.1. Classification (NCBI taxonomy): domain Eukaryota; kingdom Metazoa; phylum Chordata; class Mammalia; order Rodentia; family Cricetidae; genus Dicrostonyx; species Dicrostonyx torquatus. Next base: position 3,950,948 of record JAQHUG010000076.1, on the reverse strand, counting down.
TCTCTCTTCCTCCCTCTCCCCTCCACTGTTAAAGGGTTTAAAGTCCCACCCACAGGGACATATGTCTCCTCTTCCCAACTCACTTTCTCAGTCTTCAGCACAGTCACAGGGCCTGCTAATTTGTCTCCCAAGAGCCCCCCTTTTCTCCCTCCCTCCCTCCCTTTCCCTATTCCCCCCCCCACAGACACCATGGGCTGTAAAGGGTACATGTTGCTTTGAAACCAAGGGACAACTGAAGGCAAATACATTTCAAAGCTATCTCCCAAGGAGTATAAAGACTCCATGTCAGACAGGCCTGCGCCCACCCTTCACACTGTACTCACTCATATATGGTTTCTTGTTTTGATTTTTGCGTGTTTGTTTCGGGACAGGGCCTTGCTATGTTAGCCCTGACTGGCCTGGCACTTCTTACATAGAGCAGGCTGACCTCCAACTGGTAACTATCCTCCTGCCTCAGCCTCCGGAGTGCAGAAAAGAAGAGCTCCACCAACCCAGCTTGCATATGGTTAAAGGGTTTGAAGTCCCACCCATAGGGGCATCTGGCTCCTCTTCCCAACTCACTTTCTCAGTCTGCTGCACAGCCACAGGGCCAGCTCATTCGTCTCACAAGCGCCTCCTCCTGCCAGGCTCGTTGGTGGCCTCAGGTGGCAGCGTCCTGCCCTGGGGCGGCGCCTGGACACTGGTGTCCTAAACTGGGGCCGCCTGAGGTCCCTGAACTCAAGGTGAGGCGCGGAGCGCGCACTGGGCAGAAAGAGAGTGTCCCTGGAGCTGGGTGCCTGGGGTGGGGAGGGTCGCGGGGACCCCGGGAGCAGAGAGGGACCGCGAGGCACCCGGGGATCCGGGGGCACCACTAGATCGCCCACCTGCAGAGACCTCAAGATTGCTCCCCCTGGCGACCCCGGGACACAGGGACCCACAGTGCCACCTGGGCATTCGTGTCCTTTATCCAGGACCGTAGTCGAGCTGGGGACCCGCTGACACCCGCCGCCGCCCAGAGACTCGCCATCGCAGCGGCTCCCCACGGGCATGTTTCAGGGGGGTAAAACTAGCATCCCCAAACCTGCGCCCCGCAACCTGGAGGACCTGGATTCGGTGCAGCGCGTCCTGCTACACAGGTCAGTGCGGGCTCCCAGGGTGCGGCCGGGCTGGGCTCAGAGGCGGGGTTCGGCTAGGTGCAGGGCTCCCCTCCAGGAGTCTGTGCTGAGGTGTTCAGGGTCGCAGAGACTCCAGCCCCCATGCCAATAGGCTCGGTGAGACTCCAAGAGGACCATGAGTAGCCAAAGCTGTCTCTCAAGGCGCTCCGCACTTTCTAGGGTGGGGGTGGGGGGGCGGGGGGTTGAGGGGAAGCTAAGAGCTTTGCCTGGGCTTTGTGAGTGAGATTAGAAAGAATTTCTGTTTTAACGAATCTAATTTCACCCCACCCCCTACGCGCCGCGGAACATTAACTACACAACACAGGAGTTCTTCTTCTAAAGAAGAGAATCTCAACTTTCCATCAGCGTATTCAACCCTGTTTTTTATGCAAACCATACTCACATAGATTAAAACCCACGCTGAAGGCAATGAGTTTATTGGTGAGAAAGGAATCCACGCGGAGTACAACTTGTCTTGTAGAGTGAAAGGCTGAAATGGATGACAGTTAACGTTGCTAACTCGGAAGTCCGGGCTTTATAGAGATATGATGGGAGGGGAACTCACTAAGACATAAATGAAGTTTCTCTTGAATACGTTTGCGGTGAGGGCGGGTAAGCCAGCTTAGTAACTATCTGCCAGGGACGTTTACGTGAGTTCTCTCATCTGTAAACGTTTCAAGCGACCCTTTTAAGTCTTTGTACAAAATCATACGAGCTGCAGAAAGTGTGAGGGAAGGGACATTATGCAAGGGGTTTTAAAATCGAATTTTTTTAACTCGCCTTTTGAAACTTGAAATTTTCTGCATCCCGTTCTGCACCCCGGAGACAACTGTTGCCCTGTAAAATGAAATACTGTTAAGGAGGAGTTAGATTCTCAAGGACAATCCCCCTTGAGTTTGACAAAATTACAATTGAGGAGTGACCCCGAATGGTGCTCGCTGTAAAATCCTTCACAGCGTGATTTTGGCCTAGCTGGGAGGGGAATTTATTTTAAACTCCACAAGACTCCATTGCAATAGAATTTCTTCATACTTTTCTTGTTTGAAATGTCAAACAGAAAAAAAAAATAAAGAATCCAAACTGATTAACAATACAGGGCCTCAAATCCAAAGGGCAAGCCTGCCTGAAAGAAGCAGGGCAAAAGAAAATGTTTAGACTGTTTAAACTGGTGTCTTCGGCCTGGAGGTGATCATTTCAGAATGAGTATTTCCGGAATACACCTGCTCAGCATTAGACCAAAAAGCCACTTCATCAGAATTACACGTAACTGCTACCATCTGCCAGAGCAGCCCAGAGGGCTCTGAAATGCAGTTTGTCAGGACCGTGGCTCACAGGGATTTCTTTTTAAAAGACTATCAGTCTTCTCATCTTCGTATTGCATTGATTTTTCTGTATTCTACTATTTTGTGTTTTATTGTAATTTTGTGTTTTCAAAACACCTGTTTAAAAACTTATATCAAAGTTTCTCTCTCACCTGATGAGGACATATTTTCACACACACTCATACTTTTCTAATACCTTTCGCTCACCCATACAAAGGTCTGTATGGATATAATAGAAACGCCCTTCAAATCGTATTCATCCATTTATTGTCAGTCTCATGAACCAGACCAGTGCATAATCTGTGTTTTAAAGTTGTATTGGCAACATTTCTGTTTTCCTTCTATGAACATCTCTTGCTTATGTAGGCAACCCCATTTAAACCCAGGGGGTTGCACACAGACTGTTAGAGAAGAAGAGTTTCAGCAGGGAAGAGGTGAGACAGGCTAAAGGGGTGTCAAACAGTTTAGAATTCATTATATGCACAGGAAACTGTTGAAGAATAAAAAGATATCAGTAGCTTGTAAGTTATCTGTAAAACTTTGGCAAATGTTCTAAAAGGACCAGGACCATAGGAAACTCAGATTGAAGAAAATAGTTGGCTATTTCATTTTATTTTTATGTTTAAGTTTAAAAGCTGGGTCTCCCGGTTATTGGTTCATTAATTACTTGTGTATTTCCCATCGCAAACACGGTTTTCAAAACCTACAGCACTAAATTGCTTAACGGTTGAGAAAGATACTAGAGCCAGACATGCCAGTGCTAAGATGCCAGTCGCTCACCAGTGAGCAAAGAATTCAGCTGGTCTGCATTGGGGGCAAAGGTCAGATGGTCTGAGCCAGTAGAAAAGCTCCAGAATTGCATCTCTCAGTTACCTTTTCTTAAGCAAGTTAATCTTTGGGGGCTCATCTTGATTATTCAATGTACTTATAGATTAGTATTTTCCAAACATTTTAAAGCAGCTTATGTTCACGGCTAGTGAATTCAGTCCTTTCAGAGAAGCATTTCTATGGCAGAGTCCTGCAACTCGGTGAGACAGTAACTCGTTCTGTAAAGTAGGTGAGACCCACAGCATCACGCGGCCGCACTCTGTGGACATAATGTCACAGCAAACATGAGGGATGATGTTAGTAACTCTATCTCCTGGGCTTTAAAACAAAACACAGGTGAAAGGCTATTCTTAGAGACTCCCAGCCAGCCAGTCAGCAAAGTCAGCTTGTCCCAGGCCTAGTGGCTAATAGATGATACTGGATTAGAACAACGGTCTTTGGACGCCTAAGCCGGCAGACAGGTGAAAATACTGGATGATCTGAAGTTTATACTCTTACCAACAGCAAATGTGTGTACTCAAAATGAAGCAAGTATTGTGAGATAAACATACGCCCTGTTAATTAAGAGTCCTGCTTTTTTGTTGGTTTGGTTTTTTGCACATTCCTGGAGGTACTGCAATACCAGGTTGATGCGTGGAGTGGATGGAGTAAGCTCCTATTCCAACTTCTAATTCCAAAAATCCATTTAATATATTGTCCTCGGATAGAGGATGTATCAGATATTAAACTGATAAGAACAGATACTACACTTGATCTTAGCCAAAAGTCCAAGATAGTATAGAATATCTTTTTTAAACTTGAAAGTAAAAACGAAAATAAATGATAATAAAATTAAAAGCTTAGGAAAATGCAGTATAGAATATACACTGCGTTATTTTTTAAACAGTGAGGCATTAGATTTAAGGGTTATCACATTTGAATTTTAACAACACCGTGTGGTGGGTAAATTATTAGTGCTGTCTTCACATGAGAAACCTGACTTTGTCCACATTCAATTTGTCCTTAGTTCTAGACTCAAAGGACACCAATCTCTGGCCAGGGAAAGCATGGCACTTCCACATTATCCAGCATTTGGCCATCACTGCAGGACGCCACAGGTTTTTAAAAGGCAGTACCTTGCTTTCAGCATGCAAGTATGCAGTCCTCCTAACTCTTGTGTCTGCTCTTTGCTTCCTCTTTGCTCTTCACCAGTAGGTCGTGGCCATCAATAATTCCCCGGGCTGGGCATGCCTGCTTTAAGGGCCTGCCAACCTTCTGATTGGCAAATCCTGGTCTCTGGTGGCAGAACAGCTCAACAAATGCGTTTATAGTTTGTAAGTAGAGCTAGAGAAAGAAAACAAGACTGGACGAACTGGGCTTGGGGCGCAAGTGGTGTCATCTGTTTCAGTTACTGGGTGACCAAATGGAACATGATTTAATCCCGTTGTTTGGTTTTTGCAGAAGTGGGGATTGAACCTACAGTTTTATGCATAATAAAGAAGTGTTTTGTCACTGAGCTACCCAGCCTGCTTCTAGAGCCTCCTCTATGCTTTATTCTCACTTAAAATTATAACAATTAATACTGTACTTATGAACAAGGGATTCCAATTTCATATGAGAAAATTTCAGACTATATCTTCATTACATAAATTTAGCATTGTGAGTGTCTTTTATATATTGTGATTCTATCTTCAATTTTGGAAAACTCAACGTTAGAAAGTCACAGTACCTTAAATATTTATTGACCTATCAACATTTTTTAAATTATTTTAAAATAAGTTTTAAACCTATTATTGCTCATTTCATAAAGCATATTCCTATGTTCACACTTAGAGCAATATTGATTAGTTCCCGACAAAGCTCCCTTACATAAATTCGTGCCCCGCGGTTTAACTGGACATCACCTCCCGTAGCCCCGCTTTCATTTATCCCTCATTGCTGGCTTCTCCAGCTACTAAATAAAGAGCCCTTGAGCCTGCTAACTATAGTAAATATTTAATTATGTTCTTATCTGGCGTATTTTATGTCTGAATTGTATTGTTTGCCTAATTGAGATGGTAATCTATGGAAATTGGGACCTTGTGTCTCCTACATGTTAAACTAAACATTTTTAAACTTCTATTTTTATGTAGTCAAAAATAGAAAATGAGACTATACCACAGTCTAAGTCTTTAAAGTTTTCTTGTGATTTTTAATTATTAAGTCCTTGGACTAACAGAGTGTTTTCACAAGGTCCTGATGCCATTTTCTTTTTCTTTCTCTATCCTTTCTCAAAACGTACAGAGATATTAAAAATTAATAAAGTTAGAGATACAGTTTGCTAATATCACATCCCCCCAATTAAATTAAGAATAAAAATAATTGTCGTTATATATGTGGGTCTGCATGAAAGATCAAGAAAAGGTCATTACACACACATATTCTCTCTCTCTCATTAAGCTAACAGATGGAACTTAATTAGTCCAGGAAGCTGACATATGGAGTGTCTACTACGAGGAATCTTTTTTACAGTATACTTTGATGGAGTATATTTTTTATACTCCAATACTTTTTTACAATATACTTTTTTTCTTTTCTTTGTTTTCTTTTTCTGTGAGTCAAGTTTGTGAAAGGAAAGATGTTTAAAGAAGGGACAACCAGTCATGTCATCATGTCTCTAGGAGACTGTCATTTGGTGGCATTTATGCATATGGATATACATACATATACATATACATACATGTATATACATGGAATGTTTGATTGAGTGAAGATAGAGAAAAGGACTTCTGACTCTGGTGGATGTATCCGGAAGGCTATGTAAAAGGAGAGCTATTGTACTGTAAAGGTTGTACTGTACCTGAACAAATGCATCGTGTAGAAGCATCAAGAGAACTGCCCAAGTCTACAGAGTGACTACAGGACTATTTGGACTCTATTCTCTAGTGAAGTAAAACATTATGAGGTTTATGAGCACAATGTAAAATTAATAGATGCTCATAGAAATTACAGACTATGGCTTGGGGAAGGAAAATTGGATATTTTGCTAATGAAAATGTCTTTTATGGGACTGGGGAGATAGTGGTTGGGAGCACTTGCTGCTCTTTTAGAGAATCTAGCTTAGTGTCTCAGCAGCTACACAGCAGCTCACAACTGTCTGGAACTCAAGTTCCAGAGGGGTCTGTGACCCTTTTCTAGCCTCTGAGGGCACTAGGCATGCACTTAGTACACAGATATACATGCATGCAAAACACCCACATACATAACATAAAATATTTTTAAATGTCTTTTACTTTTTTAAAAAACTTCTATGTTCCTTTAAAATTAAGAAATGCAGCTGGGCGGTGGTGGCGCATGCCTTTAATCCCAGCACTCGGGAGGCAGAGACAGGCGGATCTTTGTGAGTTCGAGACCAGCCTGGTCTACAAGAGCTAGTTCCAGGATAGGCTCCAAAGCCACAGAGAAACCCTGTCTTGAAAAACCAAAAAAAAAAAAAAAACCAAAAAAAAAATTAAGAAATGCAGCCAGGCATAGCTGTGTACATCTCTACTCGCAGAAATTGGGAGGCAGAGGCAGGTCAATCTCTGTGAATGTAAGGTCAGCCTGGTCTACACAGTGTGTTCCAGCCCAGGCAGGGCTGCACAGTGAGACCCTGTATCAAACAAAGAAAAATGGCTAACTTATCAAGCAGATACCTAAAGCACTTCTATATTTTGAAATGAAATCTTAGGCAAATCTGATTGTTTAAAATTGCAGTTGTGGGAAAGTATGTATGTTTTATCATATATATTTATGTGATATACATATATTATAGCAAGTCTCTTTAATACAGTGACCTGTACCTATTTGACAATAGGTCATAAGACACTTGTCATTCCAGAGGGATCCTGCCCCATCCTAGAAGAAATACAGAAGAATAGCTAAACCCATGCATTGCTGAGTATTTCTGTGCAGCCTGTTAGCAATCTGGCCGATGTGATTACCCTTTCATAAGAACCAGACAGACAAGGTCCAGAGACCCTAGACTGATGAGTTTATGGAGGCTCTCAGAGAGTGGACAGTGAAGGACATCACTGAAATTCTGCACCCCTTTTCCCATACCTCACCCTGTGTATCTTTTCATCTAGAGTCTTTGTAATGATGCACAATAAAATGGTAACTATAAGGATTTCCCTGGATCTGCAAGTAGATTACTCAAATTTAAGGAGAGAGTTATGGGAACCTCATGTTGTAGGCAGTAGACTAGTAAAAACAAGCTGGAGCCCATGACTGCCATCTTCAAGGGTAAGGCTGGAGTGGCAATCTTAGGAATGATCCCTCGACATGTGGGATCTGAGCGTCTCCAGCCAGTGTCAAAATTACTGGATTAGCTGGACACTGCTGATGTCCACTGCCTGCTTGTGGACATCCCCATACCTTTTAAGGTCACAGGCATCTTCTTTGTTGATTGTGGTATATTAGGAACAGAAAACCAGTATTTTTTTTTCTAGATGCAGAGTGATATTAGGTGAATGATCTAGTCATCCTCCTTGAATATAGTCATTGTGGTACAGACACCCTGATGCCTTGCCTTCTAACCAGTCAGCTACTAGAAGGGACCAGTGGGTGAGTTGCGGATGCCAGTGTGTATACACTAAACAAAGAGAAGGGAGCAAGACTGTGTGATTTCACCATGACCCAGAGTGATGTGCAATCTAGAACACACTGTTCCCTTCGAGAACTTACCATATAATACTTTCTCACTTGGCTGATTTTGGAAAATGAAACCACAGATAAGGGGACCTGGAGAAGTGGCTCCTGAGGAGAAAATGTGGTGTACTGAATGATTAAAGTTCATTTCTTGGTTGACTTTGTGGTCTGCTAACTGCATAACCATTCTTACCTCACTAAGTTTCAGTTTCTTATTTAATTATAGACTACTGTTTACTTCATTGTATGCAAATACTTAGCATAGTATATGAATTGAGATTGAATGTAATTGAGTTGGCAATGGATGACTCAGTGATAACTATTATGTACCTTAAAAACACTTGATGTAAGTATTAGCAAATCACAGATAAAATAGTTTTTTTTTTTTAAAAAAAAAAAACAAACCAAAGAACTGAAATATTTGCATTAGCACCTAGGGGTGCATGAATGCAAAGGCTCTTTATCTCTAAGGCTCTGTCAAAACAACAACAAACCTGGCCAAATGGAACCCATCCTTTTGGATCACAATGTAAAAAAAAAAAAAATAGAAAAAAAAAAGAAAACAGGATAAAGTACAAACTGTAAGATACTCAGCCTGGAAAAGAAAAAAGGAAAGGGCGGGGGAGGAAACGTCTGCCTCACACTCTGCTTGGAGAAACGCGGAGCAGGCTCTCTTCAGCGCTCCGCGTCTTCACCGGGAAGCTTCTCTGTCTCCCGGGCAACCGGAGCTTCAGCCAATCGCTGCTGAACAACCGGATCACGTGGCCCGGCCTGGCAAAATGGCGGCGCGGCTGGGGGTGCGACTGGCTGGCGCTGGGGTCTGAGTGCTTCCATCTGGAGCTCTCGCGATCGTGACGATGTCGGACCCCGCGTGGCAAGACTCGCGTGGGCGCCCGGCCGAGCTCCCCGGAGACATGTCCTCACAGGAGGAGGAAGAGGAGGAGGGCGATTCCGACGCCGGGGCCAGCGGCTTGGACTCCCGCTCATCAGCCAGCAGCGACACGTAAGGCTCCCGGGAATGGCGGGTCCTTGGGATTGCAGGTCCTCGGCCCGGAGCACGCGCGGGGGTCGCAGCGCTGGTCGCTTGCTACAGTCCCCGCCTCCCGGTGGGCTCTGTGCTCTGTAAAGGATGTCTGTGGTGCTCCTGAACCTTGTCCTGCAGAACTGCCTTCTTACTTGTGACGTGGACTCCGGAGTATTATTTTTTAAAAGATTTACTTTTTATTATTTTTGATTGTGTGCACTTATGTGTCTTTGTGTTTGTGCACGTGAGTGCAGTCCCCATAGAGACCTGAAGAAGGCGCTGGACCCCTGGAACTAGAGTTTCCAGTGGTTGTGAACTACTGTGTGGGTGCTTGGAACTGAACTCCTGTCCTCTCCAAGAGCAGCAAATGCACCTAACCCGTGAAGTCCCTCTCCACCTGCAGACTTCTGCATATTTACAAGGAAAGAGACACTACACATGTTGTAAGCTAACTATTTTAAACTATGGAGATGTTTTCCTCTTAATGGAAAGAAATAGCAGAGAGGAAGTCTCAGCGCCTCACTATCAAGGCAACCTCTCTGGCTTCAGGATATTCGTGCTGTATTTTTTCTATTCGACCTCAGAGCTTTCTATTTCAAGCCAGAATTTTTGGTAATACATTGAATGAATTATTTTGATTCATAGTATTTCATTTTTTTTTCTTTCTTTCTTTCTTTTTTTTTGGTTTTTTCGAGACAGGGTTTCTCTGTGGCTTTGGAGCCTGCGCTGGAACTAGCTCTTGTAGACCAGGCTGGTCTCGAACTCACAAAGATCCACCTGCCTCTGCCTGGCTGGGATTAAAGGTGTGTACCACCACCACCCGGCTACTACTTTTATTAAGTAATAAAAAATTATTGCTTAATTTTTTAAGTAATCCCTACCTGTTGCTGTGGATTAAGGACTTCTTGGAAAAGCCGGTGGTGACGTATAGTGAACGCCTGGCAGTGGAAACATTCAGGCCACTAGTCAACCATAGTTTTAGAATAACATTTTATGTGCAGTTAGAACTAGCAGTTACAGCATCTTCAATGAACAGTATGTAATACTTTTTTTTTTTGTCATTAAAAGTGAAGGAAAACCCTGCTTACATCCATTCTGGAAGCTTAATAGGAATAGATTGTATTCTTAAAATTTTGAACAAATGTGAGAATATCAACTTTTTGTAAGTTATCATTGTCATCTTAAAAATGCTTTAGAAATTTGCGGTTTGTTCTAGTTTCATGGCTGTTGTTGCAGTAGGAAATTATGACCAAGTTAGAGGAGAAGGATTTACTTGGCTTACGATTCCAGGTTATACCATTCATTACTGAGGGAAGTCAAGGCAGGACCTTGAAGACAGGTCTGCTTGCTCCAAACCAAAGGCCTCACATCACAGCCAAAGCTTCAAGGCAGAAAGCATGGAGGGTGGTGCTGGTAGGCAGGCAGGGTTATGCTCAGCTAGCTTTCTTGTATAGTTCCAGGACCACAGTAGGTTAACAGTTAAGACAATCCCCTACAGAGCTGCCCACAGGTCCATCTGATCTAGGCAGTTCCTCGACTGAGATTGTCTCTAGGTTGTATCAAATTGGCAGTTAACACTAACCAGGACACGGTTATTTCATGAGTTCCCCAGGAGGAGATGATACTGAACCTTATTCAGTTGTGCTCTGGGAAGCCTCAGACTGACATTCCCACATTCGGCTTCTCCACATCTCAGTCACACACGTTAACCTAGACACCATGTGTAGTGTTCCTATGGGCATAGGAATGCTATCTCTAGAAATCCAGACTCACTCCTGACAGGACACCCAGCATCCAGTGGGATCTTCTAGAAATGAGCAAAGAACCGACCTTGTAGTAGGAAAGCTTAAATGTCTCGTGATTCAGAATGCATGTGGCTGTGTCTTTCCCAGTCATTCATCAATCACTCCGAATATTCTAGTGTCCTTGTCCTGATCATACACCCCTATGCAAAGTGTTCCTTTGGCCTGTGTTTTGAGTTCTACCAAAATTCAGATTTTTATGCCTGTCCCTTACTGATGTGTGTGACATGAAGGTAGAATTGCCAACCTGTCCTGGGAAATTTTTGTTCAAATCTTGCTAAAAATATTAGGTATTTACTGCCTTAAGCAACAGGCACAGTGTAAGCTTGATCATCCTGCTCTGGGAAGAACCATCTGATGGAAGGCTCAGGACTGTGAACCTGAACTTTTCTCATCGAATCAGAGAGCTGCGAATCACCTGTCACCTCTGTGGTCTCCATGAAACTTAGTAAGAAAGACATTTTACATATCCTGCTCTTAAGGATTCCAGTTGCTCTCTGACTCATCCTTCTGCAAGTTACAGTTTTATGCATGTTTATGGTTAAAACACAGTTTGACCTGCATATGATTGTCAGTAAGTTTGTTAATTTTGAGATGAAATTGCTTTAGGATAACATTATGGTAGGATTTTAAAAATTATTTTAACGTGTGCCTGTCCTTGCATGTGTGTGTGTGTGTGTGTGTGTGTGTGTGTGTATGTGTGTGTGTGTGTGTGTGCTTACTCACAGTTTCCATAACACAAGTATGGAGATCAGAAGACTACGTGGACATAGTTAATCCTACCATGTAGGTTCAAGGTATCAAGTACAGGTCACCAGGCTTGGCAGCCAGTGCCCTTGTTTGCTGAGCCATTCCTCTAGCCCCAGGTCATTCTTTTAATAGATTTGTTTTAGACTTGTTATGATACAGGGAGGTTTTAGGTTGATGCTGTTATGTCTAAACCTCAGGAAGGCTTCAGAGACAAAACTGTCGGGAGAATTGGGTTAAGGGAACCACTGAGTGCTTCAGAACTCAAATAATGGAAACCAGGCTTTTCCTTAGTAGTGATGCCAGGCTTCCTTGCTTTGGTCTGCAGTTACCATTTCACCAAAGCAACATTTATTAGTTCATGTTGGCCAGAAGCTGCTGATTTTAAGATATTGATTTTTAATTTTTTAAAGCGGTTTTGTTTTGCTTTTTTGTCATTGTTAGTTTTATAACTAGGGCTGGCGGGCAGGAAGAGGGGTGATGACAAAATAGTTTTAGCTAAAAAAGCCAAGAAACTTCTACCTAAAATAAAATTGGCTAGAGAAGAAAGCAAATAGCTCCTTTAAATCCTGCCTGAGATTTTCTGCCACTTTTCTGAGGCAGCTGTGCAAACCTGCATGTACATCCATCAATGCCACACATTAAGCCTCACCCAGCTGCTTCCCCACGTGTCTGAGACCACTTGCCCCTCTCTCCCTATAGCCACTTGCTTTCTGTCACTGTAGGCGCCTTTGTGTTTTCCAGAGTTCTGTAAAAATGTATTCAGTTTCTATTTTGCTTACCTTCTTTTCCTTGGGGTAATTGTATTGGTCCTACAGTGGTTCATCTCTTATTTCTGAGTAGGTTTCTATTGTTTGTCTAGATCAATGTTTACCTTTTT